>BMAW01117175.1:0-32641 GCA_019974015.1 Nephila pilipes | reverse complement strand
ACCAAAATAACAATCTAAATAAAATTATAACAAATTAATATTTGTTTAAATGTGATCTTTCAAATTTATTAATTTTGATTCTTATAAAAAGTTGGGTGTAAAGATAAATGAAACATTTCAAACTTTTTATATGTATTGAAAGGGTGGGATCGCAAACGTATTTTAAGAACCTAAAAATGGTTGAGGTTACAATAAGGTTGAGAATCAGTGCCCTAACAGAAATGACAAGACATTGGAACAAATAATTAAAGGTTATTACTTAAAATTCGATGTTTTTTCCTTCTAGTGGTCCTGGTTTTGTAAATAAATTAATATCTTTTTTTTAAAATCTATGCGAGCGCTTATAACTCAAATGAGTTATTTAGACACACAAACAATTAATTGGTAAAATCTATGAGTGCCATTCTAAGGTCCACTAAAATTTGTATAATTCTTTTTGTTCACTATAAAATATCCGTCTCTATGTATTATTTTATCCCTAATATTATAATGTACGCTGAAAGTCATTATAATTTTAGTTAATCTTTATACACTAATACAGTACAATTTTTACTCCGCATTGTTATTTTATTTTTATTACTCTTTAATCAAACATTTTTCAGGGAAAAAAATATCTAACAATAAAATTATTAAATTAACTAATATTTAGTCCAATTAAAAATTCCTCAAAAACTGTCTATTGAGGATGATTTAAACATTGGAGCTGGAATTATTACATATCTTATTCATTAGCTTTACATTGTACAAAAATTTAATTTAATACATTACAAAAATTGAACTTAAACTAAATATAAAATATCGTGTAATTTATGTTTTCTTTATGAATTTGAAACAATATAATCTTTTTGTGTCGAAAGTTATTATAACGCTCTTGATTGTAAAAATTTATTCTCTTTTTTTATTACAGAATGTTAATATTAAAATTAGCCCATTCTCATTAGCGAACTTTGTAGCTGATCTTTTAATTTGTATCAATATTCCTTCATTTACAAAAAGTATATTTTTTTAATTTGTAAAAAACCTGCAGCATATGATTTAAAAAGCGCCTTTTTCCTAATTTGTTTCTTTCAATAGGTTATTTTTCTGTTTTTCTTTTCAGTTAACTCTCACAAAATAGCTGCAAAAAATGTCTTATTCAAGATCGAGTAATTCATTATTATTCTTTCTGCCTTCCCTCCCTCAAAAAATTAATCGGCTCATTTTTCTAAAACGTTAGTGCGAACTTGATAGTAGTAAAAAGGTAAGTCCGAGTTTTATAACGATTTCATATTGATAATATAGAAAGGCGAAAGAGAAAGAGTTTTACTAAAAATAATTTTTATTTTTAAAAACAAGATACTTTGTCTTTACTATCAATTATTTATGTGAAAGTACGATAATTTAAATCTGAAACTGTGTTCTGCAAAAGCATATAAATCTCTCTCTCTCTCTCTCTCTCCTTCTTTTTAAAAATAAAAATTTCACTAGGAATGATTTCAAAACCTTATTTGCAGGAGGAACTTTTATTGCAACTAAAAATAAGGAGAGGATATGGGTTAAACTCCAGTTTCGGGTATCACTTGTCGATTGTGAAGAAAATTTGACGACTTAAAAGGAAAGTCGCCTAAGTAGCGCTACGTAAACAGTAACGTCATGATGACGTTGCACATGAAAAGTCAACCAAAATTTAGGACTTCCATAACCTAAATCACAGCATTTAAATCTTTATCGCACCTAAATGTCGCTGATCGCCTAGGGACACACGATAACGGCTTGATCCAAGGATATGCTATATTATTCAATGTAAAACTGAGAGTCATATTACATAAGAATGTTGTTTCATGACTTTTTCTTGAGGCTCAAAATTACGAAGTCCATTGTCGATAGCCCTCGTGTTGCTTCTTGTGCGACGTTAATAAAACCAAACCAAACCAACCAATCAAGACTGTTTTTAATCAACGTATATATCGAGTGGAAAAAAAGTACTAGGTCTACAGGAAGGTTCTGTTCGTTTGTGAAATGAAAAAAAAAAAAAAAAAAAAAAAAAAAAAAAACATTTTTCATACACTTAATATTATTTATTGTACAATATATTTTCTGCCATTTCTTATGAACTCATGCCAACGTGATAAAAATTTGTAAGTACCGTTTTTGAAAAATATCTTGTCTTTAGAGGCACAGAGCTCAAGTCGTACGAAGTTGACGCATGTTTCAATTTTGAATTTTTTCTTCCCAAAAACATATTATAGGGAGATAAGTAAGTGATATTAAGAGGGTACTAGGTCTGAAGAGTACGGTGGATGCGACAGAAATTACCAGCCTAGTTCTGTGATTTTGTTACGATGGGCCAAAGCAACATGTGGTTTATCATTAGCACGATGTAGTATAATGTGCTTCATATTGAAAATCTCCGGCCTACTTTCTTTCAATGCTTTGTTCAAATCAATCCATTTGCTGACAGTATCCTTTCGAATAAAGGTTTTTGTTGGGTTTCAAAAGCTCGAAATGTATTGGTTATTGGATGTCCCATTTGCACAACGCTCTCTAATTTAGGCCTAATCTCCATTTAGAGGTGGAGTGAACAGATAATCCATGTTGCAAATACACTTTTTTCCATACGATGTATTAAAAAATAATCCATTTTTTTTTATCACCATTTATCATCCGGTTCCAAATGGGTTTGTTTTCGTTCCGAGCAAAGAGAAATGTGCATATGACGATTAGATTAAGCAAATTTTTCTCACTTAATCCACGAGGCACATGTATGGAATGTTTGCAGACCAATCCTAGGAACGACGGAAATTATATTGTACAATGCATATCATTAAATGTATCAAACATATTGTTTTCTTTCACTTCATAAACTGATAGAACTTTCCAGTTAACCTAATATTTCAATTCATTTTTTCACTGCTTTAGTATACAATTTAGTATGAATAATGCATTTAACTTTGATACCATGTACTTTGTAGCAGATATTAAACATTTAGTTGAACGGAAGAAATTCTTCGTAACAATTGAAATAGAGAAAATTGTAAAACAATTCCTTGACTGTATGGGGTTAGAGAGTACCTTTCAGATATAGTAGAGATCCCCAACATTTTTACACTTTAGAGTACATTACAGAATACAGGTGGAGCAGCGGTTGCTGTTACTTTTTTCCAAATATGAGCGTATACTTAGCACTACATGTAACATTGCATTTAGGCGAATAGGGAATTAGACGAATCAGCTAAGGCTCCCGGGAAATCTCTCATTAAGGCTTCCGTTTAAAAACAATTTTAATCCTATGGTGTTTCTACAGATATTCTCAAATCTATACTATTTTATCTGTTAGTAAACAAAAAAAAGTGCATTTAAAGGAGCGAAAAATAATGAAGGTATCCTTCAGCTGAGTTAAATTTTCTCCCGGTCTGGAAATTATAGAAATGAATAATTAAAATGGGGTAAAAAAAAATTTTAAAAAAAATCGGATGTAAAATATAACTCTGCGGAAACTTTCCTTATTTTTTTCTCTTTCAGATACATTTTTTTTGTATTCAAATAGATGAAATTGCATAGATTTGAGGAAGGGATAATATAAATTCCATAGGATTAACATTACGTTCTCCAAATCAAAATGGCTATTAAATGGGAACTTTAAATGAGGAATTCCCCATCGTAGATATAATTTTATACATAACAAATAATTACGCTCTGTGTATGACGCCATCTGCGAACAGTGGCATACAATACGATAGTACAAGGAGGCATTAAAATATTTTAAATGCGAGTGTTTTTGACATTTAAAATTTTTTTTTTTATCAAATAACTGGGATAAAATGAAAACCAACTAGAACCATAATTTCAAACTGGGACTATCTCAGTGAAACCGGTTCGTCTTATATATCAAGTAAAAATTATAAATATGTAATTACAAACAAATATTTTTTTCCCAAACAAATTCACTTATATATCTCAAATAGCTAAGCATAAGAAATTGAGAACATAACATTTTATTTAAAACTTCGATAAATTTATCGATTTCGCACAGCAACGTGCACATGCAAAACTGACAGTAGAGTGACAGAGGGTCAATGGTGGCCTCGGCTATAGGATTAGGGACTCTTGATAAATCAGCTTACTAAATTAGTTAATTATTGACTTCGCATTAGAAGCCACACGAGAGCTATTGGCGACGAACCTTGCAATTCTGAACCACTGTCAAGTGATGAGGATGACACCAGAGCTGGTATCTCCATATCCTTATTTCCACACCACGCCAATTAGCTTACTAAAAATGCACAAGAAAATCGTTCAGTCCTTCCTAAATAAACACTTATTTAATAAAATATGGAAATTTTTCCGTCTTAAATTCACTTAATATTTTCTTACCTTTCTTTCTGTGCTTCCAGCTGATTTTATTACAAATTCATTTTATTATGTGAATCCATTAACTAAACAGAGAAGAGAATTGATTGATGTATGTTAATTTATATTTTTACGGTTGTGTATGTTTAGTAAAATAAAATACTTTTAAGTAACTATTGTACGTATAATTTATGATAAACACATAAGTATTATCACGTGTTTACTTTGTGAAATAGGATAGCGGTAGCTTTATTTGCATTGACCATAGAGTGCGTTTGTTTTCTTGCATTCTGTACATTAGCAGTGAAATTGACCACGCTATCTATATGATCTAGCGTGTTGCATGAAACATCAATTTGTGAGTGTAGTAATTGAAGTTTTTGAATAAAAACACTAGAAATGTATTTTTTATATATATATATCAATCCTTATAGTTTAAAATAAAGAATTCGCTCATTTCCTATCTTTTTATTTAGTTAAGTTAAAGTCTGCAAGAGTTCAAAGAAAACCAATTGGACCATGCCTATCTCCATTTCTGTAGCTTTTTTGTGGGTATAGGTTATTAATTACTAGCTGAGATCCATGTCGAGTGGCTGGCTCAAATAACTGAGCAGAGTTGACCCAAGCCGAAACAACCTGGAATCGAGCCTGGGGGTTCTCACAGTTAAACACGATAACCATATTCTTCGACCAAGACCACATTTTTAAAACGCACTAAAGTGTTTACTGTGTGTTAAAATGGTCTCATTGAACACAGTTTCCTTTAGCGTTTTGGTTTCTAAAAAACAACATAATCGCTACGTAAGGTCTTATTGTTTTAAAATTCAATTTAAAAAAAAATATTGGAATACCTATAATTAAATTTGTTAAGGTCGAATGAAACTAATTTATATAAGGTTGTAATTGCACCCCTCAGTTGTTGATGGGTAATTAAAATTTATTTTAAGAGTAGAGTACATTTTCTCCACTGCAAGATTATCTTCGACAAATTTATTTATGTACATATACAGCACGTTTGTTCATACATTTTTATGCTTTAATAATTGATGAGGATATATTATCGCAGCTAATATGTGACCTTATATTCTATTTATGAAAAAAAAAAATTATTTTTGCTTATAAATTTGCAAAAACCTTTTCAAATCACTTCAGGTTCTTTTTATCTATCCATTTAACTTATAAAGCATTCATTAGCAAATCATTTGATATTTATAAGCATACATCTGAATCCTAAAAACTGAGAAGAAGAAAAAATTGCAGTATAATTCTAAGCTATGTGAGAATAATATTAAATGAGTGAAATAAAAAAAAGGGGAAAATCTTATCTTGAAATATGCTGTTTTGTGAAGTTAAGAAAGATACGACTCGCCCTTTTTGGGATTTGTTTTTTCCCATTGCAAGTGATCACAGACTATCTTATAATACGTAATTACTTAGTCTGAAAATATCCAGTTAAATTAAGATAAACTGAAACTGATCCCGGATATCATACATTAACCAAATAATTTCTTAAGAATTATATCTCTCATAATTCCTTCGTTGATAAGAACTTAAAGTTTAATAAACTACTTTAATAAGGGAAAGAAAAAAAAAATAATTTAAACAATAAATTAAAATATTTATAATAAGTTTCTTTTCCATTTCTAATCATATACTCTTTATACACCAGAATATGGGCTTAAACTACTTATATCAATAAAATATGCTAATTTTTATACACATGTCTCAATACAAATGTGTGAACCCTGTTAATTAAACAATATAAAGTATACATACCTTTCTTATTATGCCAAAAGTTCTCTGAGTAACACCCATTAGCATAAAATCTCTCTCATCAAAACTTATTTACATTTTGAAACATTAAACTTTTTCTTCAACATATATCTCAGCTGAAAACCCAATTATAAGGGTTTTTTTTAATAATAAGAGAAAGTAAGTATACATTTTTTTCTAAGTAAAATATACGAAGCACATTTAAAAATAAAATACTTTTATACTATTTCGTTATGTGTATGTATCCCGTGTTATTGTACTAAACTCAAATTAGTAGTATTGTATTACATAACGAAAATACGTAAGATATATTCTTTTTTCAATATTACTAAAAGTTTTAAATCAAAAGTGGATGCAAATATTACAATTCTTCTCTTTTTCGTGTATTCTTACATTGCGAAACCTACAATGATACCGAAAATATTTTTAGTAACAGAAAAACCTATCGAATATATATTTCACCACTCAAAAATATAGTAATAATGCCTTTTAAATAACGAAAAGCATACACATATTTCCCCGTTTTATGTACGTAACTCATGCGCTGTATTCCAAATATTTCTTTTATTAAAATTCATAAAGACATGATTTGAAAGAGCTTACTTTTCGAACAATTTTCATCTGTTCTCTTTCTCTAATAAGAAATATCATCTCAAAACACAAAGCCGCAAACAGATAAAAGAATCGAAAGGATGCATAGAAGATGCGAAGTCAAAATGGAACAATCTCTCCCTATATATCTCTACTGTCAGAGAAACGAAACAAATAAGTTTCAACAATAGAAAAAGCCAAATGAAAAACAGGAGAAATGAATATTTCAGAACTCGGCAGAATCCATTTTTAATATATGACCCTTAGATTTCTGTGCGACTCTCCGAAATTTTTTTTCCAGTTTTCTTTCCTTTTCTTTTAGCTCTGCAACAAATCAAAATGTGAATAAGAAATGCATATGGAAATAGGTTCCGAAGGCAATTGAAAGAAGACCGAATAGAATAAAGAATGCACATGAGGGGGGGGGGGAAGTGACAACTAAAATACTTCTGGTCGTATTGTCCATGATGATGATTAAGATTGTCCGAAGCCGGCGAAGATGTGAATACATACGAAACTCCAAATATGGAAAATAGGGGAAGATAAAACCTTAACAATTGTTTCTTCTCCAGCAAATAAATAAGTTCTAAGCTCCCTTAAAACAATAGCAACCCATTAAATGTATGTTCAGAAATATTGAAATACATTCATTTCAAATCATTACTTGTTATCCTTATTTTGTGCGGCTAAAACATTTTATTTGGGTTACACGTGTGACAAATCCGTGAAAAAATAGTAGATACTGAACATATCTATATGTGGTGGCATATAATAAAAGGAATATGTGCCGGGACGGGTCCTCTTAGAAGTAAAACTGTTCATCTTTTCTGACTAAATAATTTTATTTAAAACATATTAACTTTCAAATTAATATCATTTATAATTAACTAAACAGATCAAATCATGTGTTCATAAATTAGAAAGTAAAGACTTTGATCACAGATGAGGAAAGAGGGAATAAGAATTGGAACAATGATTAAGTAAAAAAAAAACATCACTTAATGCATTCATTTAGTTTGTTACTTAAACAGAATTAACATAAATATAATAAAATTTAACATACCTGGGGGAGATGACATATTAAAGTTAAATTCGTTTACATTAATTAATGAAATTAATGTTAAGTATTTGTGTGACTCGCGAGTGTGATATATTTATGGGAATTTGTCCATGGGAGTTTTTTTTGTGTGTGTTTGTTAAAATATTTGCGAATTTCTTATTTAAGTAAGACGCTAGGAGGGATGCGAGGTCGCCACAAAGAAAGGTAAAAATCCTTTTCCTCCTGAAAATGCAATTCACACTTCTTAGCATAAAACGTGCAATTATCCTCTTCGGGTCTTTCATGTTTTTTTCAAAGTGTCCAAAAAGACTATTACAAATGAAAGCTCCTTTGTTTCATGATAGTAGGAAAACCATACTAAAAGACAATGGCTGAATTGATGTCTGATTACTTTACAAGGAAATGAAAAATAAATGAAAATACAATCAATACGCGCAGGCATTTTATTTAGTGAATAATAAATAAAGAAATCAACGGAGAATGGATAGAAAAAAGAAGGCACATGAAGGGGGTGTTGTTAAATACTGCATCCATGAATAATTTTTGGTCCCATTATCCATTAAGATTGTCAAAAGTGAAAACAAACAGTAATAAAATTATAGAAAATGAAGAGGAGGTGGATAAAATGTCAATCACTATTTCTGCATTAGCAATAAATGAATTGATTATTTTGCAAAAGGGTCTTCTCCACTTCTCAAAATTTATAGAAAATACTATAAAACGCATTTTTTGTATTAATATTACCAGTAAGCATAAATCTGTAATTTCTATCAATATATGGGATTATACATGATGCAAAAACCTCTGCATAATTATTTATGGTCCAACTTGATACCAAGGGAAAATATTTTTCCTATGCGGAGATGACCTATTTTCAAAATGATACTGGATCTGTAAAAGTACACGTTCCTTTTAACTTACAAAGAAGTGTACTTTTATGAAGGTATGATTTTAAAAAATTCGAAAACCTTACTACATTTACGAATTATGGGCAAGATAAGTGACAGAGAAAACTACAGTTCTTCAGACCATTCGTCTGTTGTAGATGAATGCCTATATTTATCATTTCATAGCAGAAGTCTTTGTAATTTAGTGGTATATACTGGTAGAGCTTTCTGATGGCTTGCATTTCTGTAGAGTGAAGCTATTAGAGTTAATCAGTGCAGACAGGTGGAGGAAATGTGAGCCATACTCTAGGAGATGACCCAATTGAAAATGATCGCTTGAATGAGATCCATCTAGAAGTGCTTTAAGAGAGGAAATAAGTCACGATTTCATGAGGAACACATAAGTGGATGCTAAGTGCCTTCGAAACCATCCAAAAGTGAATTTGTGAAAAACTGGAAATGAACCCTTATAAAAACAATCGATTAAAATAACTTCGAAATACCCTCAAAGACAATATCAACCAGTTTACCGAACTGTCAGAAATTATGCATTGATTTGCACTGAATGTATATTTTTTTTCTTGTTTTGATTTAGTTTAGTTTTTATTAACATCGCACTAGAAGCAACACGAGGGCTATTAGTGACGGACCTCGTAATTTTGAACCACGGTCAAGTGACGAGGACGACACCTGAGTTGGCACCCCCCTCTCTTAACATCCACACCAAGCCAACGGGCGGACTTTGGACCCCGACAGGTTTAATGTGCATCAGCCCCGGTTACACGACAGGTCTTTAGAGGCCAAGGATCGAACCCGCGACTGAAAGAAAACCGTCGGTCCCGAATCCGAAGCCATGACCACTAGGCTACTGCTGCCACTTCTTATTTTGATAGGACATACTTATCACTAAAATATTTTATTCGGGATTCCATAATACATAACAAACTGTCAAAAAATGGCGTCGGATGAAGAAATTTGCACGTGCCGATGAATCATATTTCGAATTCGATGAGAGAATGATGTTAAAATATGTTGTGGGTGTTAATAAACGATTGCTCTACAAGGATATGAAAATCAATAAACAACAAACAAGTCAACATTAATAGCTATAATTTACCACATTATGTGCATATGGGTCAAATAATATAGAAAATAAATTTTAACCAGCTATTCTAAGTTTTAATTAAAATTTTACGATGCTTCAATTTTATATCAATCTTATTTTGTTATTATATTTCAGATTCCTCACATGTATATTTTAAGGAGAATTTTTTTTATATGATTACAAAAGTATAGTATTAGCGAATATAATGGAGAAAATAATAATTGAAATTAAAAAATTACATGAAAATTATATATTATTAACTAACATTTTTAAAATTAAATCCCTTTTAAAAGAAAGTGAAGGAATTTATACAGTTGATAATTAATTTAACTATCAAAATTTGTTGTTGTATTAATAAGAGTAAAAAAAACACCGATATTTATTAAGAATGTTATTTATTGTAGTCAAAATGCTAAAACAATGAGCTTATTTAATTTAGATCAGTTTTATTGTAATAAAGCTATTCGAAACTGTATTCTAGATCTGAGAAACTTCAGCTGAGAAACAGCCAAAGAAGAAAATAAGAGTGTTTTCTACTTAGCTATTAAAGAGTAATAGTAAAAATGAACTTATTATAAATTAAATAATTGGTGTCAAATACTAAAATAGTTAACTTATTCATTATTAAACGAGTCTTATGGCTATAGAACTATTCGAAACTGGATTCCAGATCTGAGAAACTTAAGTAATTTCCACATGCGTGACAGAAAGGAAATACTTATGGTTCATATATAGCCACTAAAAATAAAAAAATACTGCAATATAACATAAATGGAATATATTTTTTAGTGTCTTTTACAAAGAAAATTACTACAACACTTATTTCATGCGGAAATAAATGTGGCTAAACTACGATTTCTATTCTTTCTGTAGAAAATTTATTATTGCAGTACTTGAAAGAGTATAGTACCCCTTACATTAGAAATGATATCATTATTTAGTATACGGAAAATAAAACACAAGTGCACATAATTTATTACTCTGTACTGAAGAAAAAACATAGAAGAGCGAATACATACGTTGATAAAGCTATGAAAGCGAAATTTTTATTACAGAACTATCATTTATTATATCTTGCCGACCATCCGTCTCGTAAACTAACTTCAATCACAACTCTTCCAAGTCTCTACTCTATACTTACCAAAGACTTATTCATATCCGTTAAAAATAAGATAGAAGTGAGAACATTTCCTTCCTTTCCTTATTTATTTTCCTTTTCTTACTTATAGCATTTCCTGACAGCCTTATTGTGCTAAAGTAGACATCGAAGCAAAATAGACATGTTATATTAGTCGCCTGGCCTATTTGTCGCTGAAGTATTTCTTTTGTCTTTCCAGTAGCAGGTTACAAAGGGAATAAAAATTAAAATATCTGCAGACCAGTGAATTATATATTGAGTCTTAATATTTACAAACTTATTACAACCGAAGTAAGAAAATAAATGAGTATTACACAATAAAGATGTAATAAAAAGTAAAATATATTAAATATTGTTTGTAATAATATAATTACCGAGGTAAAGTTTAAATAACATGGTTAATTAAAGAAACCCTTAGGAGCCATTTTAATCAATTTACAAGACATTTAATATTTCATATGCATGTAACAAAAGCAATCGTCCCACGAGGATATTAATGTTTTGGGGACTTATACCATCTCTGGAGAGCTCCAGTTTCTTCTTTTTAAATTTTAATTAGAATTAAACTGAAGTATTATTTCTACTGGTAAACCGTCATATGAGGTGGCATCACTACATTTAGGGGTGGCGAATTCTATAACGGCTTCGGATAGTGTGATCCTTGGAGCGTTCTAAAACCTTCCCAACATTGTAAAAATCAGGTAATGTTTCCGGGAAATAGATAGAAATGGATTTGGATCTCTTTAACTTGTATTCTTATCTTTTGTTTTTTTTTGTATTAGTTTTGCCTTTCATCTCCGTCTATGAGTATTAAATATCATTAACAGAAATAAATCAATAATAAATTTGAAATGAGAATGAAATTTTTTCCAATACGAATTGTCAAGTCTATTTCAATGAATATTTAATGTACAAGTTTAAATAATATTGCTTTATTAAATCTAAGTAATATACAGAGGGATTCATAATCAACATGAGGCAATTTAAGGAGCTATAGAGCACTATTAACAATATGATTTGTTCCGCTTGTCAAAAAAAATGGCTGTCACCTCTTTCGTTTTCTATTAACAGCGAATCAAATTTGGAATATTCTTTAGATAACACTCAGTATTTTGACATACTTCTGATGACCTCATAAATTTGAAGCACAATCAAGAGAAGGCATTCAAATTTCGTAGTTTTCCATTGCATTCAAATCTGGCAGTTTATTGACATTGCACTAAGAAATAACGCTAGGGATATTAGTGATAAACCTCATAATTCTGAATCACGGTCCAGTGGTGATGAAAACTCTGAGCTAGCAGCAAATTTTCATTTGCGCCAATGAGAAGATTTAGAGTCTGGACAGATTTAACAATCATCACCCCCTATGGGTCATTTAGTAATATCAGTTCTCGGACCTACAATTCTACCGGCCACGAGCTCGCAATCATCACCACTCGGTTACCGTGGCTTAGCATAACCGGATTTCAAATACTTGAGCTATTGATTACAAACTTATGGTCAACAAATAAGGCTACTGTAACTTCTTTTATAATACTAAAAGGACTGTTTTTATACATTTCACCAACGAATCATTATATTTCGAACTTATATGAATCGAAAATGTTTCAGAAACCTGGAATTTGCGTTAAAACAATCGTTTCTGTACATCGAACGAAATTTCTAGATATCAACCATTTTTCTAATTTGAGCAGAACTTCCACGTGGTGGATAAACACCTAATTGGCATAATTGTGGCTAATTACCCAAACGATCAGAACATTTTGGGAGGCTCCTTTGAACAGAATGAACTCAAAGATGGTGATGACAACGAAGATGAACTTATTGAAAAACCACCAAGGAAACAAATTGTGGGAGGATTCCAAACTGTCCGATACAACTTAAGATCAATGAAACGTTCCTGAAGAAATGTCTCATCTTTCTGAATAAAAGGTAACTTTGTTTGAAACGGTTTCAACAAATCATTAGGTATAAAAGAATATTAGTAATTGCCTTATTTAAAAATATTTAAAGATAACATTTCGATTTTTGAATACAACATTAAATTTCTAGTTCATTTCTGACGTTATGCTATTCGCAATTTTCTCTTCACTAACCTCGGGAACATTTTGATAATTCGAATTGCCTAAAACTACAATTTCTTCTCAATCCAACTGAAACGAGGTTAGGTAAATTAGATGAAGATAAGAAGTGTAGTGAATTGTGTGTGAATTAGAGATACAGTGATACATAAGCGAAACAGAATTCAAAGGAAGGATAAGGGATATATAAGATAACGGCAAATTGATATATTTGTATCATCGGATTGAATAATCGTTATCAATCGTTAGGATTGAAGTGATTCCTGGTTACAATAATAAAGATTGCATATGTGGCAAACAAGAAGTGTGTGGATCAGAACGAATGATTTGGTAAGCTAAGACTTTATTAGTATATAAACTAGAAAGCTGAGTTTACATAGATTCCAGGAAGAGAGAGCAATATTGTGTTCTTATTCTATATGTTTTGAGCTAAAGAAACTGTGTTGTGTTTCTCTACCGTATGTTCTACTGGAGTTTTGAACTTATTGACTATTTAATTAATCTTTAAAAGGGTTTTAGAGTTAAATAATGAAGAAAACGTCAAAACGTGACAATTTTCAAAATATTCCAAGACATTAATATAGTAAAACTTTGTACAAAATCAAAATATTAATGGTTATATACTTAGGAAAAATGCAATCACCTATCTCTTTTCTGAGGTGTTGTGATAAAATATGAAAGGTAAGCGTATATTTAAAATTGTTAAATTAATTGTATTTATCAACTCGCCAAGATAAAAAAAATTGTTTTTATATAAATAAATGAGAAAGTTCGAGGGGGGATTTATTAAAAACAAATAAGATTTTGTAATTAAAAAAAACATAGCAAAAATAATCAATTAAGAAATCTAAATTCTTCTCAAAACTACTTCACAATTACTTTTATTAAATATTCTTCAACATTTATCATCAGATTCATTAAACTGTAGAAAAACAGTGGAGAAGGGAATTACGTATGTTAAATTGGAGTTTTAAACTTACCGGCTGTTTAATTAGAATTTAAGATAGTTGCATATTTAAATAAAGAAGGAAGTACGACACGCATTTTAACAAAACTGTAATTCTTCTATTTGTACATTTTTAAAAATAAATTTTTATAACAGTTTGATGTTTTTTTTTTTGTGTGTGTGTAAGCATTTTATTATCCCTCAAAATAAACTGTACATACTTGTGTAGATAAGAAAATAGTGCAAAATTTTCAATCCGTGTTCTTGTAACATCGAAATTTCTAAACATAAAATTTTTTCTTGGAACCTTTAAATTTGATATACGTATACTCGAAGAGGTTCAACTTTATATTGTTATTCATAATAACTTTTTCACGCTGAGTTTTTTCTTATTCCTTTCTATTATATTACCATTTTTTTTTTCTCGATTCCTTTATTTTGACTTTCAAACACAAACACGCATATGCAAGGAAAAAAGTAAGAATAGACAAAGCAAAAATAACATTTCCTTTTTTTTTTCCATCCTCAACAGCGATGAGGTATCTATCCGACAACACATAAATTTTGTCATTGAATTTACATTATTCCCGACATCTACTTTTCTCTCTCAATGCACTTCCTTACTGTGTAAACAAACACAGCTCTATTCATCCGGGGCTTTGGAAACTCCTTTTCCTCCACCCCCTTTACCAACTCGGTGGGAGATATTGTCGAGAAAATTTGGAATCCGAAAAGGGAAGACAAATATAGAGTCGTATAATGGAAGGACTCGTAAAATGGAATTTTTTTATTATTATTGCCTGAGCTGGTGAGATGGGTTCCATTTGAGATCGGGGATCTTATCGAACTAGTGAGATACGAGATGATATATATCCACCCTCTCAATAAGATTGTATCTTTTTTTGTAACAAAGTACTATGAATATAGTACTATATAATAACTTTTTTGGAAGTCGTTTCAAAGGAATTTTAATAAAATGCTGAAGAAATAACAGAATGTAATTACAGGAACATAAAATCATTATACTAATAATTATTCTAATGGAGTTGTGTAGTTAATTCGCTAATAATTCCGAACATAACGAGTATAATATTTCTTAAGAAATATAAATTCTTAGGTCGCACTGAGTTAAAATGTATACATTATTTACATATGGATGGCAGCGGTAGCTTAGTGGAAACAGTCGTGGACTCGCAATAGGCGTTGTCGAATTCTGGGTTCGAACCCTGATGCTACTAAATTCTCAGCATGTAGTGGGGTCGAGGTTTCATGACACCATGAAGGTGGATGTTTCGAGAGGGAAGTAACAGTTTGGGTGTCGTTCCCTTCCCTTGACCGAGGCTCAAAATTGCAAGGTCCGCTTCGTGTTCCGCAAGCCTTCGTGCTGATTCTCAGTGTGACGTTAAACAATAATCACAACCCTATTACTGTCCAATACATAATAAGGAAATACTCGACTTTATCCCTAATATTCTTCATCAGACAGTCTTCGACAAAATCGAGTTTCGAAGCAATAACCTATTAATCACGCTACATTGCTGTACTAAACTAACATTTGACTTTCTTGTGAACTTAAGGTAAAAGTACACATTAGAAGAAAGATTTTTGAATTAACGTGAAGTTTGCCTACAAATGCATATTTTATGACCTTATGGGGCTTCAAAATTACAGAAACACCCTTAAAAAATTACGTTAACCAAAAGGGCATTTTATAAATATATGTAGGCAAAAATTAAGACTTCCTACAAAACTATACAAATTTAGACGTTTTGTAAATTGAATAATACAGAACATAATTTTACCCAGGAAAAATAATATTATTTTGAAAATATAGCTCTTACGTAGGAAGCTGCGGTAATTGTATTTATATATATATATATATATATATATATATATATATATATATATATATATATATATATATATATATATATAAATATTTGATATATATACATAAATGTTTGATACATATATATATATAACGTTTTGAGATTTTTTTGAAAACATTGTTTACAGAGCCTTTCCAGTCAGAGAAATATATAATCAAGTAATATTGAAACAGCTATAACTCAGCTTTTAACAAGATGTAAACAAACTTCAAACGGATTTTTAACGATAAATTACTTAATGTTAATATGAATTCAAAAATAAAAAAGAATCGATGTCATGACAAAGATTATGCTTTAAAGTTGTGAACCATGTAGTTTGTATGTGAAATGTGGATATATGTAGTGATAAGAAGATCACCTTCTTTCTACTATCCTTATGAATATTTCCTGGACGCTTTTTCATTTAAACAGCTCAACTTCCATCTATCCAAGCTAATGTTTGTATATAAATTCATATAAAAACGAAAGAAGAGAAGGGAAGACATAAATATAGAATATTAATAATGATGTTAAGGTAATAAGAAGGGTTTTAGTGCTCCTCGATGTATTCTGGCGCTTAAAGCTGATTTTGTGAGAATAGGACTCAACGCTGTCGGAGTGACTTAAGAAGGTACTCGCAAGGTATTTCGGTAAGCAGATTCTTTGAAAGATTATAGAAATTGCTAGTACTCGCGTGCAGAGATACTGCTTATTGGGAGCATCCATCTTATTAGAGGATTAATATAACAATATTTTGGGAGATAATTGACTGTTTTATTATATATATATATATATAATTAAAACAGTCAATTATTTATTAACATTTGAGCTGATAGACGACATAGGTGATATGGTGTCGTTACTGTGCCATCCAATTTTATTACTATTTACACTAATATATTATATTCCTAAATATAACTTATACGAATATTTTTAGTGCATTTCCATTTTTACATTTATGTGAGTAACTTTACTTCCTGTTTACCTATAAGCAACCAGAATATGTAGCTGACTGCTTCTACTGCTCAAAGCATGCATGCGTTATAGGGTTTTCATTACTCCAACAAATAGTTTTCTGCCTCAACGCATTCTTTCTCAAGATAAACAAAAACACTTTTATTTGATATCTAGCTTTGGCGAGTGCATTTCTTTTCTTATATTCAAAGAAGAAAAAGGAAATCGTAGTCCAAAAGGAAGGTAAATATGGAGTCGTAACGAAGAATATAAGATAAATTTTTATTCTTTGTTTCACTTGTATTACGCCATTTTCATTTGGATACAAATTCATATCAATGTTTTAATATTACGCCCCAGGTCCTTAAAATCCTATTATTTCTTTTTGCATAACATAAAAATACATGAGCTACTACAACTACAATATAACATAACAAATACATGAACAGAACGCTAGCTCCTTACTTACAATTCTCATATATACATAATGTTTCAACGAAAATCGGTCATTATCACCTAAAACAAGCGATATATCTTTTGTTCATGTACCTTTTCATCAATAATATTAAAGACAATTAAACAAATTTTATGATGAACTCTCTATTACGGACTCTTTCCATTATGTATGCATGTAACAAACATATATGTATTTTACGTAAATTGCATGCATCATGCAATATACATATATGCTTTTATAAATTTTCAAAGAGAAACTAAGCTTATACCAAGCACAAATAACTTCATAAAGCAATTCATAAAATGTGCTTCTAATTTATCATATAATAAAATTTAAAAAATATTTTTAATTCGTTTTATTAATTTCATTTAAATGTGTGCTAATATATTCCTTTACTGTTAAGTTATCGCAGAAGTAGAATAATTCAAAATGAATATTAATTATCGTAAAGTTAGCTTATTTTCAATCCCTAGGCTCCACAGTAGCAATTACTATGGAGAACGGGTAATATCTTCTTCAGATTCCGAATGCAAAATATACTTTAAGCTAACTAAATGTAATTTGTAATATTAATGTATTGTAACGTCAATCTTTTGAACCTAACACTATGTGTACGTTTTTTTCGATCACACATTTTAGTAGATGTTCTTTTCTCAAGAAAACAGTACATTAGCACATGTTGATAACAGTAATACTTAAACAAAATATACAATAATAATAATAATTAGAGTACGCTAAATTATTGTAACACATGAATAATTTAAAATGTGGAAATATCTAAAGAAATTGTATTGATTAAAGTTAAACCCATGTAAAGAAGGCTCCTTTTTATAAAGTTAAAACATAATTATAGATTGATATTAAAGATGAATTATATAAATATCATTTTAATTTTTTACAAACTTAAA
Source organism: Nephila pilipes (assembly GCA_019974015.1). Taxonomy (NCBI): domain Eukaryota; kingdom Metazoa; phylum Arthropoda; class Arachnida; order Araneae; family Nephilidae; genus Nephila; species Nephila pilipes. The sequence continues at coordinate 14,541 of BMAW01117175.1, read as the reverse complement.
AAAATATAATTTTCTGATAGATCGCAAAAACATGCTTACAAGTATGCCATGAGTGCGCCAGCAGAGCGTAAACGCGCCAAAGAGTTGACCGTGCCGATAGTACTGTTTTGCCTTCGTAATTTTTTTTTTTTTACATGTAATTAAAACTAAGATTCACAAAGGAATTCTAAACGCATGTGGGCGCCTTATAAAATGTCAGAAAAAGACAATCTAAAATAACTATCTATAACTCTGTTAATTAATCTTATCTCAATATATATTTAAAACCAATTCAAGTAAGTAGGCAATCAGTTTATTTAATTGAATTGTGGGATTTCAACACTAAAAGACAGAAATCGTGAATAATGTTGCTCCTTTTAGTCATTATATGCAATAAAGGAATTTATGGAACATATAGTATACAATATGGGCTCTGTCGCGTTTTCCTTTCTAACAAACTTTTTGTGGACTGTAAAGGAACTTGGTTGATTTGAAATTTTTATCAATAAGAAAAACGTTGTGAATGGAAATTAGATTAAAATTAAAGAAATATTGTAAATATGTTGTAAGAATTACATTTATAAGCAACGGATAATTTAACACGAGAGGATATTATTTTGTGACGTTTTGCTTTGAATTGTAATGGAAAGTGAAAGATGTAATATCAGTCTGTTAAAACTTCCATAGCTCTCTTAAACAACCTAGTTAGTAAGAACGCGGAAAAAATTCGGCCGGTCAACTTTTTTTCGTGCCCATTGGTCCAGAAATTGATAAGCCTCCAACACTCAATTGCCAAACAACAACTCTCCCTTTACGCAGGTAGAAAAACTCCAACCCCGAAATGGTGACCCTGGTCTTGAACACTAGATGACAGTACAGCCTAGAACTATTTGTTGTCTTTGTCCCCGGCTTAAAAATATTTGTCTCTGTGTGCTTAAATAACCACAGGTAAATAACAACTAATGATACACGGCTACGGCGCACGTTTTGACGAGACTCGCCACCCCACTAGAGAGAGTAGGTGAGGTCAAATGGAAACTATTCTAAGAAAAACTCAATACAACAGCGTGGGGATGTATATCAATTGCAGAAATGGCTGTAAAAAAATATCCTTCTCTACAAATATCAGTTAGAATGTTTCTCTTCGTATCATGACGATGATACTGCAGGGAAGTATGCCAACTTTCAAATAAACCAGAGAAGACACATTCCATTACACTTTTCCAAAGCCGTAGAAAATTCCATCTTATGTGATGCACGTAATCAAAAAATTAAATAAAACTTCAATCGAGATAAAATTCACCAGATAATAAGGGAAAATGAGAAACGATTTTCTTAAGGCTGTGTGTACACCCATTTACTTTCGAAATGCTGACCTTCTTCAACATCAACGCCAGAAATTAAGACACCTTAATAATTAGACTGAGAGAGACATCTCTTTTTGCCTAGTTGGTAAAGGTCCAAAAATGCTACCAGTCAACTTTCCTTCGGAACCATTGGTCCAGGGATTCGATACTCCGCCAACACGTAAGACCAAACAACATTTATCTCCATTTCCACAAGGTGGAAAATTTCCAACGTTCAAGAACTGTTTAGCAAAGTAAAGAAATAAAGGAATTCTTTCTCCAATCCTACCTAATCGACTTCAAAACTTCTAACACAGGCCACAAAGAAATCCACAAATAACCTTACAAAAAGGGGAAAGAAATCAAATTCTTCATCACTTTTCCGAATCATCTCACATTAAATATCACCTCGAGCATGTATTCATGTTACGACCAATCAAATTCACCAAGAGGAACAAATTCATTACTTCCATCATACATCTATATTTGTATTCTTCAATTTATCCAAAAATAAAACCCTGTTTAAGGAGGTAAGCAATTACCCCTAGTCCTAATGCAATCAACAAGCTGTACTAATTATTAAACTTCAGTTATTCCAATGTCTACGATACCTGGAAACTGCTTATTCTGGAAGATGGCAGTTAATTGGTTTGTTCTTTTCGAGCACCTTCTCATCCGACTGTTTAATACGTCTTGAGTGAAATCAATGAAATATGGTAATTGAGATATGAGTGTTTCGGCATTAATGTCGTGGTGAGAACACTGGGAGTGTTTTTTGAGGGGGGAAAGCAGGAGTGTACCATTTCTGAGTATAGTTTAACTTGCTAATCTATATAATTAGCAGAAGTAATGACTGCATATTCTTCCTGGACGGAGTTTTATTCGAAGAGATATCAAGTTCTTCTTCATCTTTGATGAATTTGATTCAGTTAGCTTCGATAGTAGTAACTAATAAATAATTCGAATAAAGAGTCGATCAAAGATGATAACTAGATTATTTTATTTAGATCGATGAAAAATCAACTGATAATTCTTAACCTATTGTAATTGTGGATACAAACTTACTACGTCAGAATCTAACATTTATTGTAATAAACTATCACTAATCTGATCGGCACCAATCGGGTTCGAGTTTTTTGATTTAGAGATTAGGATACGATTCAAGGATCGTATACAGTTCCTTCCTGGCTATAGTCTGATTACTCCTTACAATTGTAAATACATTCACCATTTTTTCGTTTTTAGCTTCCGCTAATTTTATTATAGAGTTTTCTCTGCTTATAACTACAATCTATCCATTAAATATAATATAATCTATATATGCCTCATTTCATCCATTGAAAGAGATCTTCAATTCAGAAAACCTCATTTAAAAATATACATTGTGTTATAGTCTGTCACTTTACTATAAGGACTTTAAGGTCACATATTTATCCCCCACTGCCCTCCATTACTATGGCAACAACAGGTGAGAATGGATATCCCTTTTCTCCCTCAAGTCGTCTTATTTTCGTAAACACCATTCGTGTTTACGAAAATTAAATTTTCGAAACGAAAATTAGAGTCTCACTATCATCTCGTTGGATTTTTTTAAGGATTTACATCATTAAAATATTCATTTAAAATCTGTATAACATTTTATAAATATTATTAATATGTAATTAAAAGCATTTAATTTTCTTACACTTTCGTATAAAATAACTAAACAACTCATTGGAACTTTTTTAAATGAAATAAATCAGTATACGCATAATGTTACATTAATATTTTATACGGATATGTTTTAATATTTTATATATTTTCAATTTTTTTAAAAAAAATATCATTTTGAAAAAAAAAAGGAAACAAGTTATTGAAAGAAATTTGAATAGATTTTTCATTTACATAAATCACGTCCAAACGCAAAGGAATTCAGACCTCAAACGAAGAGTTGAAAATAAATGAAGTGACGATGATACATCAGTCATCACCATGGCAACCAATGGAAAAAAAAATGAAAATGAGTGACCTTGACGCTCCTATTCTAAAGTTACAAACTATAATTTAAGGAGAAAAACACAATAGAGCCCACGTTATAACACATGGAAAAAATAAATAAGTAAGGTAGGATGTCTTTTTTTCTGGACTCTGTGAAAATCTGTTTAGCACTTGAATCACATTTCTCTGAAATTGATATTCCGATTTAACGCCACAATGCCCTTGCATTTCACTTACACAAAAGAATGAGATGGAACAGACCTGAAAAGATAGTATTCTCCTTTCAGCTACTACGCGAATGCTGTTCAATGTTAAAACTCATACATTTTGTCATTGCCTTTTACTTTATTCCGAAAGATCTGTTCGTCTCCTTCGTATTGTAAACAAACACAATTTTATTCGATCCTGGGGCTACACCACCCATACCTTCCTCACTCTTCGGAAGGTAAACAGAGTAGTAATGGAGAAACTAGTAAAACGGGACTTCTTTATTGCCCAGGTAGTGGAATGGAGAATAACTCCGGTTGCAGTTGGATCGAAGATTTTTAGCGAAGCAGTGAAATAAAGAATGCATTGAACCCAGAGAATATATTATTGAAAGAGATAATCTCTAGCGAGTTTTATTATTTTTTTTATATGTAGCATACATGAGCTCTAAATGCAGAGCCCGACTCTGTTTCCGTAATTAAAGCTATTTTCGAGTAAATTAAAGAATAGACCCCGTACATTGGAACATTTTCCCCCATTACAAAATTTTCAATAATTAATTTTTTTTTTATTCAGTCTTCACTATCCATTAGAGAGCAGCAGATTTCATCGTGATAATCATTTCTATCCGAGTCAATCCCTTCTTTTCTGATGTAAAATACGTTCCATGATTCATCTCCTATGCTGTAATGTTAAATGGGCGTGGGAATTTAAGTATTCAAAAGAAAACTGGTTCGCTTTTGGAACGTTGCTAAATTTAGAGAGTGTCTGCATCATAAACGGATTCAGATGGAATCGGTTTATGATGTTCCAAGTTCCAATCGGATTCTTTACCATTAGGCGAAGGGGCCTTAATGTAAAACAACTATAGCGTAGGCTCTATCTCATTCCCTCCCAGCTTCAGTTCACACTTTGGGGAATGTTTGTCTTGCTGTTTTAATTGAAATTTTCTTCCAAAATGATAAATCGTGACTTTTGTAGATTGTATTACAAATCGAGAAATGTAATTAAAAGAACTGAGAAAAAAATGCAAAAATGAACTGTGTTTAATATGTGATTGGTATTGTTTAGAGAGACAAAGTTAGTGAGCAGAAGTTATCAAGTGATGTGTATGTATCAGTCCTATGTTGAATAAGGACCTTTAGGAGTGAATGTAGATAGGTGTTACTAAGAGTCTTGGATTTGAACCCTCGTCTCCAAATCTTAAAAGAATTCTAACCCGATTAGTTCGGTGAGGCAAATATAAATTTAATATTTTAAACATTAGATCAGACTCGTATACAGATTATTGACACAGGTAGAACATATTGGGAATGATGTATTTGATTATCCTTAGATCTAAATAAAATAGCTTGGTTATCACAATTATTATCATCATTATTAAAATAGATAGTATATTTTAGGGATTAAATAATGATTATTCGTATATCTGCATAAAATTGCTTCGTTATCATCATTGTGAAAATAGCTTGGTTTTCATCATTGCTACAATAGTTTTATTATCATCATGGTTAAAATAGTTCGGTTATCACCATTGTTATAATCATTGTTAAAATATCTTAGTTATCATCTATGCATTTGACTGTATTGATCAGTGACTTACACCCTCAGTTCACTGTTATTCGAACCAATATAGTGTTCCTATATATTTCTCCAATTCCTCTATCTATTTCTAATCTGTTCATGACTCTTCTTATTACAATAATGCTAAATTACATATATATTACATTAGCTAGGCGAGGCTCTTAAATGACTTAAGGCTTCCGTCTACCTGCCATTTTGATTTAGTGGACTTAATGTTAATCCTATGGAATTTCAACTTGAATTCTCCCATCTTTATTTTTTGCTCTTTCAGATGCACTTTATTGCAATCAAATAATAAAGATGTGAGGATTAAAGTCAAAATTCCATAGGATTAACATTACGCCCACGAAATCAAAACGGCCGGTAGACGGAAGCCTTAAACTTCGTTATAAAGTAAAATCAGAGATTAAGGGGAAAGGCGCATGAGAACCGGCTACAAAGTTTAGTTTGAAACTCTTACTGAATTGATGGAAATGGAAGAAATCCAGGTAAATTTGCAATAGAAATGTATAGGCAAAGTCCAGGTAAATTTGCAATAGAAATGTGTAGGGAAAGTCCAGGTAAATTTGCAATAAAAATGTATAGGTAAAGTCCAGGTAAATTTGCAATCGAAATGTATACGTAAAGTTCAGGTATATTTGCAATAGAAAAACATAGGAAAAGTCCAGGTAAATTTGCGATTGAAAGGTCTAGGTAAATTCAGAATAAGAAAGTTTAGATAAAGTCCAGGTAAACTTGCAATTGAAAAATTTATGTAAATTTGGAATAGAAATGTCTTGGTGAAAGTCTAAACAATAGAAAAATCCAGTTAAAGTTTAGGTAAAATTGGCAATTCTAACTGATTAAAGATAACATATATATGGAATCTTTATTAAGCTTTTAAAAACTACATATAAATATGAGAGGAAACTTCCGAAAGTAATAAATTGAAACACGCATAATGAATAACTCATATGAAAGGGTAATATACAGCTTTCAAAATTCATGAGCTTCCGTAGACTATATTACATTTAATTATCAAGATTATTGCATATTGCATGCAAATTTAGCCTCTTATAAAAATAATTTAGAAAGACTTCAGTCTGAACTCAGTTTGCGATTTGTTTTCTACGACTCATAATCCTTGAAACTCATGGTGCGTGATCTAGTTTAATAATAACTAGACTATTAAATATATAATATTCATGAAGAACAAGTGAAATTAGTCTGTCTTGGAAGATTTTCAAAATTGTTCACAAGTTTCTGATTATCACGAGTTCATAGCACAGAGAAAAACGAAATTTATTACATTTGTAGCTTTTTTGCAATTTATGGACTTGGAGCTATAAATGATTTTTTTTATTAAATTTCAAATCGCTGTAATAAATTATGCAACTTAAAAAATATAATAATAGTTTTAATAATACAGCTGAATGAGAGAAATATTTTATAAACGGTAGTATTTAATTTTTATGCATGATAGATATTCTAATCTTATCCAGGGTATTTAATGCAAAAGTATTTTTATTGTAAGATATTAACCAAAATTTTTATATTTATGAATATTAACGATATCCAAGGTAATAAATTTTTTTGAAAAATAGGAATATGTTATAACACACGTTTCACAATTTATATAACAAAGTTAGTTTTTATATGATTTTTGCACAAGAAAAGAAATGTTACTTAGTTACTTAAATCTCATGATATACAACACACGTTCAAGTCGTATAACATATCTGAGCTGATATATCCCCATACGGGTTTGGTCGTAAAAAATATCTTCAGTTTTATCCCCTTGCAAAGGTCGGGAGAGATAAAGAAGTAGATATAAAGCGAAAGATCTTTGCTTATGCAACCAAATGTTCTGCATATATTTTTTTTTACTTTGCTTCCTTACCATACATGCCTACGAATTGAACATTTCTTCTGAAATGTTAAAAAAAAAAAACTATATGCCAGAAAATTTTAAATTGCTTTTATAGAAAAGTAACGAACTTTGACATGGAACATAATTTTGAGAAATTCAGCATTCTCAGTATGAACTAAATATATATTTAATATTTAAAAAAAATTATAAATTTGTCTCAGTCGATCGATATGAGAGTTGTTTAATAAGTTTTTAGAAATTCCAAAAGGCGGTGCTCGTAGCTTCAAAACTAATTATTTTTGTTAAACACCATGACTCCCTACACAGCTGTTTAAGTCTTAGTTACTCATATTCATGTTCATGAATTCTTTCGCACATCGAAAATTCTTCGTCATAAATTTCTGGTCGATGATACTACCTTCGCCTTTTTCGGAAAAGATTTAACAGTTTGATTTTTGATTGATTTAAGGAGCATATTGATAAATCTTGGTCTAACCAGAGGTGACAACTAAAAAAAAAAATGACATCAACAACTCGACGCGGCAGCAGCTAAATTTTGATTGGGCAGCAAATGACTGACGAATCAAAATTAACTTAAAAAAAGTGACAAATTTGTTTTGGTTAAGCTTAACAGAGGACAGCACCCAATGTTAATAACAATTTACCTTGAGAATGCCATTTGTCTTCAACTACAGGTACTTTTAAAACACCCCGCTTCTTAATTGGTTCACTTGAAAACGAACGATAATCAAAGAATGAGTTGCTTACAAAGTGAGTCTGCAGGAAAGACGGCGAAGACAACCGGAAAAGTTTTGGCATTGATTATTTGAGGATTATAAGGGCTTCAAACTCGTGATCTTAGGAAAAGGAAAACCTTTCAATGGATAATACTACAGCAAGTGTTATATACATCATTCCCACCTCTTATTTTTAATATTCATTTATCCTTCCTTATTTCCTTTTAATATTCATTTATCCTTCCTTATTTCCTTTTAATATTCATTTATACCACTCTAGTATATTTAGAAAGCGTGAAGAAAATTACTGTAATAAATATCAGTGAAATTGCTGTAACATATATCAATGGAATTACTGTTACAAAAATATCAATGAATTATGCAAACTCTTAAAGGAATTACAGCAATACAATTTGAGAAAGTAAACCGTAATAATTAAAGCTGTTTTTGTTTGAAATTATGGTATTGCATAGACAGAAAACATCAAATATTTTTGATATTATCTTTCAATGATTGTTAATCACACACACACAATGCTCCAAGCGAATGTAATCTTTAAAATGCAAAATTTACTGCATGTCGTACATTTATAAGTATTTAATAATAAAAGTGTGTTATTAATAATTATAATAACTTTTTAATTGAGGTATTAAATTCCTTCACATAAATTTGAAAATGATCTATGCTTAGTTTTTTTTAAGAGACTTGATTTTTTTTAAATTTCAAAATTAATGTTAAAGTGAGAAAGTAAAGGATAATAAAATCATTATTTATCGAAGTTTTATATGTCAGTGTCCCTTTTTCGTAAATATTACGTTCAAATGATTAAATTTCAAAAATAAGTAGATAAATGTTTAAAAGACGAGTATTGAAACCTTATGATTTTATTGTATCAAATGCTTTAAAATATGAGATTGAAAGTTTTATCCCCTTTTAAATTTCCTCAAAATTTTCTTTTCTACTTAGGATACATATTTTATTCTAAATAATATTGCGTTCTAAACATGCAATTTCGTAAAAACGCAACTAACTACAATCAAAGCAGCCACTATTCGATTTTTGCAAAGCGAAAACTATCAAGAACTCCATTAACATTTAACCCAAGCCCTTCTCGAGAATAGTAAGAAATGTCATAAATAAAATTAATCACGCTTATTTTCTGACACTTTTATACTTATTTTAAGTCATTTTTCATCACTTCTGGCGCATAAGAGCTTTAACTTATAAATTTTTATCTATCCAGAGAGTCGTTTGTCCAATGAACACGCATGCATTCATCATTTTTTTTATGAAAAAATATATCTCTTTAACTAAGTACTTTTATTTTTTATGCATATAGATAAATATTCATGTAAGTAAATTTTGTTTAAACATTTAATATACAAGGTATCTGTAAAATAAATTTGTGTGTTTGGGGGGGGGATGACTGCATTCAAAATAAATGATTATACGTATGTTGTATAACTAAGTACTTAAATAATGTTATGAAAAGATGCTTCACAAAAATTAAGATTTAAAAAACCTCTGTACTGAATTTGCCGAAAAATATATTACATTTAGTTATATTAATAATTAAATTAAATATTTATCAATAGAGTAATGTGTAATCCAGATTTTACACAAATACTACTTTACATGAACTAAAAATGTGTCTTTTTATCTTTGGGGAAGAAATCCTAGATTCAGCATTATAATGAGAAAATTTCTTTTTTTAAAAAAACTACTCCTCGAATTAAGCACTTTACATTCCATTCCCCTTAAATCACCTTTATTTATTTTTTTTAAAAAATATTATAAATATTCAATAAAATATTCTTTTTGCCAAAATTATAATCATCAGAGTTTTTTATATCTTTTTAGTCAAGAACTTAAAATTTCTTGTTGAAAATATAGATAGCGCTGTTGAATCACTATAGTAGGGAATTAGTTAGAGAGCTCGGAAGATATCCATTCGTGCCAACAAATAACTTGAATATATTTTTATTTCTGAAACTCCAAATATCAATAATAAAAGAGGAAGCCTTATGGTTCCTCCTAGGGAAATGAAATAAACAACCAATCAGATTGCAAGCTCCCAGCTCAGTTTGGGAAGCATAAAATATCTCCTTGAAATTCCTAACTTCAAGAGAAATGGGCGCACCTTTGATTTTGGTCCATATAACTTACATACTCGGAATTCTCATTTTATAATTTTCAAATTCACATAATTCAGTTTTTTATGATCATCATCCTCAGTATTTTCTTAATTTCTGAGCAAATCTAGAAACTAATACCATGCTATCTTTCATAATAGACCAAGATCCGAAAATCAGTATTCCTCCAATGGAAATGAAACAAACTGCCAATAAGATTGCCAGCTCTAAGCTCAGGTAGGAAAACCTGAAATTTCTTCTTGAAATTCCTAACTTCAAGCGAAATTGGTGCAACCCTGATTGGTCGGCATTATTTACACACTCGGAATTATTTCATTATTTTTTTAAAATTTATATGTATTAGGGTACGTGGAAATAATACAAATATTGCCAGGAAGTATTTAAATAAGACATCAAGGAACATAAACATGTAAGCATTCGTGTTTTGATCAATTCACAAGAAAACTAAGAACATAATTATGCCGCTGAATAAACAAGACAAAATCGGTGTTTTTAAAAGGAATATAATCTGTGTCAAGATATTTTTACTATTCTTATAAATGTATGGCAACAATAGCGATATTTCCCTTAAAATATTTTATTTATTTATTGTTTGCTTTAATTTCAGTACCTGAACAAAATATTATCAGTAGCTTTAATAATTTTCAGTTTATTTTATATTTTATAATATTTCGGTTGCTTTGATACTTTTTGTTGTGAAAATTTGACAGCACTCTTGTAGTTTGGAGTACTTTGTATTTGTTTAAAGATAAATTTAGAACCAGTAACACTGGAACAATAACATTGAAATTTATTCTTAAAACAAAATTGAATTCTTTATTTTGCTCAAATATAGTCCACTTAATCAGCCAAAACATCACCCACTAATAAACTTACAAATGGCTAAATTCAAGAAACTGAAGAGTTAAATTGCTTCGAACTTAGCACTTTTTCATTTTGCTGTTAAAAAAAGATTTCGCTGAATCCATGTAGATTTAGTACATATAAGAATTTCATAAAGATAAAGCTAGAAAATCGACTTTTAAAATATAAACAAATATTCCACGACATTGAGTAAAATATTTGTATTTACTTTTTTTCCCCTAAAATTATATTTTGTTTGAGATTCTGGTACACATTCTTGAAAAAATTCTGTCTATAATGATGATATGCAAAATAATCATCAACTGAGGTTATTTCCAGTACAGTGGATATAATTTTGCTACTAATAAACATTCGTAAAGTTAAAATACTACATAGTATTTTTATAAAATTAAAGAAAGTTTGAATGCACAACATTTTTTTTTTAAATTCAAATTTTAAATTTATAAAAATATCCAGTGAATTGAAAATTACCTTTATAGAAATTCTGCAAATTTTAAGAACTATAAACCCTGTAGATTTTATGCAATATGCACCCTGTACATTACGAGAGTCGTTCTATAAGTTCAGAAAAAATCCTAGAGATGGCGCTCGCAGAATCGAAAAATATTTATTTTTCGTGAAAATCATGACTCACAAGACAATTGTATAAATCTCAGTGATTCGTATTCGTTATCATTACACCTTTCGCGCCTCAAAAATTCTTCATCATAACTTTTCTGACGAAGGAGATAATCTTCGCCTTCTTTGGAGCAGATTCATAAGAAGCAACTCATCATTTTTATTATTGCTTGATGTCCAGTGTGTATCGATGAATCCATTTATCAAAGACGGATAGAACTCGTCTCAAATCACGTTGACAATTGGGCGTGAAAGCAATCGAATTATAATTTGGCAGCCAATAACTACCAAATCAAAAATGAATTATTATTTAATATCAAATTTGTTTCGGCTTCGTTTAACAGAGGGCAGCTCCCAATGTAATCAACAACGTACCTTAATGATGCCATCTGTCTTCAAATACGAGTACTTTTTGAAATACTCTCATATTTACAAATGCAAACACCTCTATTAATTATTAATTGATTATATATAATTATTTTCTGTTTTTAATATGATTTTCTTGCTTAAACGGATAAAAATATATGCATACTTCAATGTTACAACATGAGATTTATATGAATTTTGCATAAAATAAGGTTATTTTTCCTTGTCGGAGCTGAACTTAAGCTTAATCTAAGCATAAAATCTTTCTCTAGAAAATACACCCTACATTTCTTAAAAACTCGAAAATATTTACTACCCAACTTCTCTTTCAAGAAACCTTGATTGCATCAAGTTCCACTACACTGCCCACTTAATTACATTTAAAAACACCTGACGCCGTAAGATTAACGGTTTGAACTGAAACCATCAGAGATGAAACTCTCTCTGCTCGCGTCATCAAAAATTCCTACTCATCAAGAAACTTACTTAGAGAAACCAATCTACCGTTAAAGCTAACCGACCGAAACTACACTTTTATTATTATTATCAGCTACCGATTCATCGCTACTAAAAAACTATATCAATCTCCCGTCCTTCTACCCCCCAATGTGAACGCCGCTTTAATGAGAACGCTGTACCCCATGGGTACGTCGTGTAATCAGTCGGTCCAGATCTAAAGAAAACACTGTTTCTGCTGGAAGACCTAGAAAAATCCTATCTTAGCAATCATCTGAAGCTTCAAACTGATCTCTACCTAAGAACCTTCTCTGTCTGGTTGGATTTCTTTTCTTTTCTCTCTCAAGGCTCGTCATTTTTTTCTTTTTTCTCTTCACCGTCCTGCTGTTTCTCTTCTGCTCCTTTTAGTTTTTGTTCTTTGTGGACCTTTTTGGGGATGGGACTTGAGTTGTGTATCCAACGGGTCATCAAATGACGTCAGGGGAGGAAGAAGTTGTGAATCTTCTTGTTGCAAGGGGTTGGGTGCGTAGTTTTTCTTTTCTTTTTTTGTTTCGTAGCCTTTTATTTTTTTTAACGTCTAACGTCGACTGTCTGAGTCTACTGTCACGAAAAGAAGCCATTTTTTTTTTTGAGGAGGAGGTGCTTTTGGAAGGCCTTATCGTTGAAATGGGTGGCAACTCAGTGGCAGGTTGGATTACTTGTAAGATATGGCTTCTGATTTTTTTTTTTCTTGAGGTTATACAAAACTTTAATTACTTTTATTCTTAAAAAATATATCTCTGAAGTAGACTTTATATAGTATGAGAAATATGTTATTTATAAATGAGGGAGTGCTACATTTGGCCCGCACTCAAATGCGTGACTTTTTTCAATTAAAAGAAAAGAAAATACTTTTTAATAAAATCAATTCATGTCTAAGAATGAAGGTACTCAATTAAATAAATCATTTACTTTGACACTGATAAATTAATAATTTATTTTGAAATAAAAATTAATATATCAAAAACATCAAAGTATAAATATATTTTAAAATTTTGATTATTGTGCAAATGTAAAATGAAAATACCAGTTCATAAATAATATTGACTATGTCGGTAAGAAAAAATTTAAAAATAAAACTCATAATTATGGATATGATGATAAATCAAAACCGATGCATGCAAGTCGAAAAAAAATTTATAAATTTAAGCCATAATAAATTAAAAATATGCTAGAATCATAATTGGTATTCAGATAGGTATTTTTATAAATGGAATATTTTTCCAGTATAACTTTGTATAAATCTCTGACGGTCCTTGTTAAATGATAAATTTAAGTTGAATAATTGAATGAAGTTTTTAACATTTGTTTCATTTACTTCATTATTTACGTTCTATCTTTTTATTTTAATTTTTCCTCGTTTAATTGGATGCTTGAAATAGGCAAATTCATTTCACTTAAGAAGCAATATTAATTTTTGAAAATTTATACAAAATGTTTTCCTCATTTTAATTCAGTTGTAATCTTAAAATCTTTCGTAATCTCATTGGATATATCCGGGAAGAACTTTTGCATAAATTTGTCTTATAAACTTTATTAGTATTTACACATATTTTGTTTTTCCTGGTCAGCACAATAAGTTCATCAAAGAATTTCAGAATTATAGTGCATCTGCTACTTTAAATTGATGCGGTGATTACAGAACAATATCTGTAATTACGCCATTCAGACATAACAATTCTTTATATCCTTATTAACATGAATAATGTAATTGTAATTAATAATTTTTTTTTTACTCTGTACTAAAAATAAATTTAAAAAATCAAAAATGGCTTTAATTCGATTAACATGTATTTTAAGAACCAAAAGTCATTAAAACTCCATTATTATTACTGCAATTCGTTTTATTTATATAAACAGGATAAATGCTAATTATGACTTAATGTGCTATTAGCCATTATAAATCGCTTATAAAATAATTAAGTGAAAGTTATCAAAACTGTTCAATAAATCAGTTTTTTTCAATGAAATTTAAAGATGTCTCTCATGTTCCTTAAACTTCTTTTATATAAGTATACAATGAGCAAAATTACATCGTAAAATATTAATAAGTTTCAAGATACATCTGTATTTTAAAAAGATTTTTTTTTATTTAATTAATATACACATTTAGAGAAAAAAATTTACGTATAAGAGTAATATTTTATAAGATCATATTTCACTCTCATAATAAAAATATGCGTTCTGAGAAAGTTTTATAAATTATTATGAAATTCTACAACATTTACGGTTTTCTTCTGATTAAATGTACGAGGGTGTCCAAAAAGTACACGTGTTTGATTATAAGTGACGTTGCTAAGGCGAAGAGGTATTGAAATTGTATGTTGTTATTTGCTTAACATCACCAAAACAAATCTGACACTGAT
>BMAW01117170.1:0-10310 GCA_019974015.1 Nephila pilipes | reverse complement strand
TCTGATGATTCCTTCATGGTGTTGCATTTTCTACAAACAGCAGTTTAAATTCTAGTAAAATTCTGTCCCAAGAAAATATATTAAGGCTTTTCTAAAAAGTAAGAGAACTCTATTTAGTAAAAATCTAAAACACAATAGGTTTATGAAAAATTTACAAATTCAAAGACGTTTATCAAACACTATTTTATGAAGTAGTGAATGGGAGTGAAAGTTGAGGTTTATAGATCAAACCTTCATGAGCCAAATATGTATTAGCTGCAGCAAACAAAGTGTGCCTATGACCTAAACGTTAAAATAAAAAAAAAGGGGGGGGAGGTAGAAAGTAAAATTGATTGATAAGAAGGATCGAAAATAGAAAAGAATCGCTATCTTATCCCGGAAGTAAGTCACCTGTGTTTATAATAGACAATACTTAGTGGGGGGAACACTCCACCCCCACAGCATAGTTTGCTTTATTTTAAAAACGTGTGCCTTTTTACACCATACTTGAAATTCTAACCATGCCATTTTTAATTTGTTTTTGTCAATCATTTAATATATTTTAAAAATTTCACTCTCTCTTAATGATACTTTATTCCTAAACTTCTAACATACTCAACTAAAGATTTACGCAGCTTAGCCTAATTTGGTTCTTGCGTCATAAGCTCACTAACACTCACAACTAAAAACGGCAAGCCCAATGAGAAAGAAAAAGATCATTTCAGTATTTCGAGCTCCCCTCCCCATAATGCCCATTACGAAGGTAAGCTTTTGGGAGAATTTTTTGCGTGCGAGATTGTTTATTGACGTCACATTGAGAAGCAACGCGAGGGCTATTGGCGACGGACCTCGTAATTTTGAACCTTAGTCAAATTGTGACATTGGGCTATTCGCGATTTTTCTTCACTAACCTTGGTGATTTTTATTGAGACTGATTGCATGAAATAACAATTTCCTCCGTGCCCAAATGAAACGTGGTTATGTTAATTAGATGCAGTTTGAAGTGAAATGATTCAGATGTAATTATATATAAGTAAAGGAA
Source organism: Nephila pilipes (assembly GCA_019974015.1). NCBI lineage: Eukaryota > Metazoa > Arthropoda > Arachnida > Araneae > Nephilidae > Nephila > Nephila pilipes. Next base: position 9,289 of record BMAW01117170.1, on the reverse strand, counting down.
AATTTAAATGAGATGTAGAGGATAATAAATGTTACTATTTGGTGTAAGTGACAATTATTGACTTGTGATGATCGTAAATGATTGACAAGCAATTATAACTCAGAAGTCCCGGTAAGATAACTTAATTTCAATTAAAACTAGAGCGGTTTGTAAGAATGAGACCCGAAGAGAGCGTATTTATTTCTAGTCATTCATAATAAATAATTTCGCTTGATCAGTCTCGAGTTTTCTTAGATTGTTTCCTGCCTTTTAAAGTTTAATATTCGTATATCAAATCGAATTATGGTACAAGAGCCAAATAATAGCAGATAAACTGTTACAAAATGACGGTGGCGACACATGAGCAGGAACCCCTCTCCTAGCTTTCACGTCAGCAGAAGAGCTTAGAGCCTCGACAGATTTAACATTCATCAGCCTTGGCTTCACGATGGGTTTTTAGAGGCAACATGATCCGAACCCATGACTCGACGAAAACCGACAACCGTGAATCCGCGACCGTTACCACTAGGCTACCGCTGCCGAATTTTTCGAGAAAGCTACCTTTTTTCATAATGCAATTTGTTAACCGAGTGATGAGCATTCTTATACCTTTGTCAAAAAAATAATCCGCATCCCATTTGGCCCATTGTTTGATGGCCCACTGAACCTCATCGGAAGTCGAAAATCTTTTTCCAACCGAAAGTGAGTTCATTGAGGTAAAAAGATGAAATTTTGAAAGTGCTAGATTAGAGCTATGACAGGGGTGGTGGATGAATCCAAGAGTTGCTTTGTGTCACTGGACGTGCGGGGACGCACATTATCATACAATAAAATACAGTCGCTTTGTTCACATTTTCTTTCTTTTGTCCTGCGTCATTTCTCCGTAATGTTCTTAGGGTTTCTCAGTACCACTAGACAGCAATTGCTTCCCCTTAGGTCTAGAGTACAATTAGAAGAATCCTTTTCGATCTCAAAATGCAGAAGTCGTGACTTTTCTGGACGAAGTAATGGTTTTGAATTTTTCTGCAAACTTTTCTCTTAAGACTCATGTTGAACACATTAATATGGTTCATGACACTAACCTATAAACAGTTTTCATTTCGTTACAAATTTGGAACAGGGCGTTTTCTTTCGCGAGAAGAAACCGGATATAATACTCCTCAACTCGCAAGTGACAGGGCTCGAAATCGAGGCGCTCATTTCAATGTAACTACAATAAAAAATTTCAACCGATTGAGATAAACTATGCTCGTCTTTTGCTTCTACGATTTTGATCATGCTACCAACTTTACAGAGCAGTGCAGCTAACTTGGTTGAAAAACTAATTCTCTTTGAACGTCACAGGCTCAGTACTCTTAATTTCAGGACATCCTCCCCCTGGCAATTTTAATTGTAAAATTTATTTTGCATTTAATCACTTTTTACAGTAAGAATACTAAGAGAGATTTAGAAATTAATCATAGAATTTCTCGTCTCTTAGAAATTAATCAAAAAATATCTTGATTATTATTAATTTCATAGCTAAATATAAATTGTATGAAGTTTTTTTTCCGGATAAATGAAAAAAAAATAATTAATGTATTTTTATGAGTCTCGAGACATTTGCTTATTGAAAGAAAAAAAACTTTTAATCACAATAATTGCTCAAAAACTTCTTTGTCTTCTATATTCAATGAAGCAAAATTACTATTTTACAAAAAAAAAAATGATGCTGAATTTTTTATGAGCTCATAAAGAAGAAAGTTCAATACTTATTTTAAAATAAAAGACAAATAATTTAACTTTTTTCACACATCACCTTTAAATGTTCCGAATACTTTATTTAGAGCACTGAATAAATGAATGAGTAGGGCTCTATAACTGTTTTCCAATTTAAAGGATCAAATTTGAAAATTACGAATTTTGAAAAAAAAAATTGAGAAAAAAAAATCGTTCAATAACTTCTTTTTATTCATCTTGAATCTTAGAATTCATCCACCCGTTCATTGCGAATTAAACGAAGCGAAAAATAAATAACTTCAATAGAAGAAGAAACACAGTTTCTCAACTCTACTCGATGTGTCTTAGCAGCTGTTTGCATCGTTCGTTCCCTGCAGTGGTTGAATCAGGAAGTTATTTTGATTTTTCCAAGTTTTCTTTTCCAACTGTTTTTGAAAAAAATTTCAAAATTGATTCTTTTTTTCCCACTTTTCTTTAAGAACATGTTTTTTAAATATATTTTAAATCAAATTTATGAGAAAAGGATATTTTGAGAATGACATAAGTATACTTTTGAAGAAAATAAGGATAGACGTTAAAAGTACAAATGGGAAAAGATATTTCTATTTAATTTCAATAATTTGTGCGATTCTCGCATCACCAAATTTTATCTTTTTAAAATTGACACCACCACCTCTATTTTATTTTTGTTTTTAAAACCAGCACGCTTTGGATCGAATTTACTTAATTGTTTATTTTGAAAAATTAAGAGACTTCTTTGCGATAATGTCTTAAGAAACAAATATCTCACATAACTTAATTGATCTTATCAATATTAATTAATATTTTTTTTTGAAAATTAATTTTATCATTCTCTTAGAAGGTTGGCAATGACATACTCTACTTAAACTTATTTAATTAATACACACACACTTAATTTAAACTTTACTTAAACTCGGTTTATATTTTACAACTCTATAAAATCAATACACAGCGGTGTACCACTAATGGTGTACGACGACTATAAATAATAAACACCATGTACAACCAGTGGTACCAGCATCACAAAGGCTTTTAAAATGCGTTAATGTTCTGAATGTATGAAATTCGGGATAAAATATTCTATATCTTTCAGAAATTATACCTGTTTTCTTTACTTAATTCTGAAAATAAAAAAAAATCCGAATGTCTTTTGCAAAACTCTGCAGTTTAATACATTAATTTCGTTCCTATTCTTGATTACACCTGGTGTCCAAAAATTTAAGTATAATTAATAGTTACGTGAATAGTGATGGTAATCTAAGATGGAAAGGCGTGCTTATGCGCCGATGTGAGGCGAATGCAAATTGCTACTCATCTGGCAAACAGACCAATATGAGTGAGTCTGAGTTTGTCTGGAAACTCGGCGGCTGTGAGCTCTGAACCTAGCTCTATACTCCAACTGTCCCCTCTCAACTCGCGCAGTTCTTGCCAGATTTCGGTCTTGCTGTCCGGTTGTGACCCTTGGCCGTCCTGGTACTGGTCGTCGGTTAACATTTCCCTCACTTTGAAACCTCTGCCACAATCTTGAGATAATACATTCTGAATCCAAGACATTTTGATTTGCTGTCGCCCAGATTCAAGAATTCCAATGTTTCCTCCTTTCGCAAACATGTCCCGTTGTCACCTTTGAGCCATCATTCGTTATGTTTAATCGTTAGCAACATGAATGTATGAAACTGTCAAAACTGCTTGTGCCGAGTGATCCGGTTTATCTGCATTCTAACGTACACAGGTATTTTGAGCATGAAAACGTGGATTGAAATATTTTGTATAAAGACAAAATTTCACCTTCGACAGATGCTTCTCTATAAGTTATTTCGAACGAATTTGCAAATATTAACTAACAATTTTTCACAATTTACGAATTAACTTTTGAATACCAGTGTGTACTATATGATTAGAACAAAATAATTTCATCTGAAATTATAAATGAATTTCACACATCTTCCATTTTCAAATCAATTCATATTTAAATATGTTTACAAAAAATTTTTTTACCCATTTAATCGGGAACACACAATGGCATAAGAAAGAAATCGAAAATAATGTTTTTGTTTTTGTTTTTAAAGCTAATTTTTCCGTTACGTTTCTTGTTATCTAGAAATTTATGCGAAAAATTTTGTTTTTCACATAGCTTTAAGGTTTACACATGAAACGGGCAATATAAAGAATTTGTTTTGTCTACATTTTTTTTTTAAATATCTCTTAATATATTTTTTAAAATTTAATCTACATAAAACTATCTATGCTAATATTTTTTTATTTTATTTTCTACGACAAAATTGCTTTGTATTATTTTTTTTCAGGGATCGGGTATTAAATTAACATATTAAATGCAAGATTGGTTTTCTTAAGTAACTTTTATCACCTTTGTTCAGTTCCGGAATGCTTATTTTCAACTTATTTATACATAAAATGCTTAAAAATATTAAATTTATATTTTCGAATACTAGCTTGAATATTACTAATTTTATGTATTTTTTAAATATAATCTTAAATATGGCTTAGAAGTTAAAGTTTCCTAATGTAATTAGATAAATTTCTACAAAGAAAAAAAATTGAATTTTTTTAATATTAATTTTAAAAGGGGAGGAGGGAGAATATTTTACAACGTTGCGGCTCTCTTGAACAACGAGGACACGAAGCTAAAATACCTTAATAATAGCTTACCTGAAGAGAAATTCCTTTTAACTAGGTTGTAAATGATGTTAAGAGGACCGGATTAGTTTTCTCCTGATTGAATGATCGAAGACTAGAATCGCTGCCGCACTCAAAATTCAACCGACTTTCTCCACCGCGAGTATGTAGAAAATCCTCCCCGATAATGGTGGAGTAAAATCATAAGCCATACTGAAGTGGTGACCCAGGACTTGAACATTAGATGGCGATGTAGCCTTGAACTACTGGTTGCATGTACTCCCAAAGAAAATTTGCCTATATGCTAATATAGACACTCCCTCATAAATCAATTAGTGATATAACCGACTACGGTGGATGTGTCTAATTAATCCGCCATCTTAACTAGTTTGGTTGTTAACGCCATGTGCTTCAAGCTTTCAAAGGGCCGGTCAATTTTGCTAACAGACCCTTGAAGAATAGAAACATGTTGCATTCTTAGACTACAGACGATGTCAATGGAAACGCACCTAACAACTTTAATTCAAAAGGAATGGGTATATCAATTATTGTAATGGCTAGGAAAACAATCTTCTCTAAATGTCACTGAAAAAATCTCTAGGTAAGATTTTTCTCACTAGGAGGGGGGGGGTGAGGTGTCATTTTTTCGCAACTAACAGCAATAGGAGTTAGAAGCGCGTAACAATTTTCACTGAATGAAATTCCTTTCTGGCTTGGTTGTTTAAGGCAAACCCACAGGAACATCCAGAACTATATTTGACAAGATCCAAAGGTGGATGTTTTAAACCTAGCCTCGTCGACAAGAACAAACTAACTTACACACAGGCTAAGAAACTATCCCCAAAAGTGGCACATTCTTCAGAGGACTCCGCTGCCACAGACCAAACTAGTTTGGTTGTTAACGCCAGGTGCTTCAATCTTTCAAAGGGCCGGTCAATTTTGCTAACAGACCTTTGAAGAATAGAAACATGTTGCATTCTTAGACAAATCTCGATATCTTTTGCATCATTGATGACAGGGTTAGAATTCTTCAGTTGCTAGAGGAAATGCAGTTCGATAAGTAGAATTTCGGCTACAAACGTCACAATTATGGTGTGGAGGGACACTCTCATGGTCAGTGCGTGAGGGAGATTTATAGCTCAAGAGCCAAATTTGGCAATACTACTCAAAACAATGTGTGTCGGTGACCTAAATGTCGGAAAATATGAAATAAAGGTAAAATTGGATTGAAAAGAAGATTTAAAATAGAAAAAAATCACTAAGGTGTTATAAGTGGTGCTTCGGAGTTCTAAATGGTACTTCACTCTTGTTTACCAAAGATAATAAATGTCATGGGAAAGAAAAAGATCACTAGTGTACGTTGGGACTGTGAATCTTGTACATACCTAAAGAAGGTAAACCTTTGAAGAAGTTCATATAGTCATCTGTAAACTGGTGGTAGTCTCAGACCAGGGGTGTCCAAACCGTGGCGCATATAGGATGATTGTAAGTGGCGATTCAATCACACTGAGTGAGCCATCGTGGTGTCGAGTTTTAAAGAAAAGATTTTACAAGAGAGCGTTTTGTATGTTTGTGTGTGTGCTGCGATGTACTTAACAGTGTTCTATTTGTTCTTTTCCAACATTTTTAAGTTTTGCTCTTTTTTATGTTTTTTCTTAAACTACTCTGATCAATTACAGTGCATAATGTAGTCGCGGCAGCCTAGTGGTCATGGTTTCGGATTCGTGGCCGGCGGTTTTCGTTGAGTCGCGGGTTCGAGCCTTGGCCACCAAAGACCCACCGTGTAGCCAGGGCTGATATACTTCAAATCTGCCGTGACCCAAAGTCTTCCCGTTGGTGTGGTGTGGAAGTTAGGAGAGGGGGTGCCAGCTCAGGTGTCGTCCTCGTCACTTGACCGAGGTTCAAAATTACGAGGTCCATCGCCAATAGCCCTCGTGTTACTTCTAGAGCGACGTTAACAAAAAAGAACAAAAACAAAAGACCTTGTCCAATTTTGTACTTTCTTTTGTTCAGCTTTGGATGATTCAACTTACGTATCTGAAGTTGTACAGTTAAGTATTTTTAAAGGAAGAATTATGATAACTTTAATGTCTTTAAAGAACTTGTCACAATCTGGGAGTCATTGCGTGGTAAATAAAACATATTTGAAGAAGTAAAATCATGTCGAAGAATCTAAAGTTGGGCTGTAGCAAACTCTTCAGTGCGAATTGATAGAGTGTCATCAATGGTAAGTAAAGTCTACGACACTTTAACTTTGCTTAAATTTTTGGTGGTTGACCCAACTGCAATGGACCCTGGATGCAAGGCGCCACACGACATGGCATAGAGTGATAAAGCTCCCTGATGGTCTCCTGCGGTATTTCTTGCCATATTTGCTCCGTTGGGCTGGGTCATCAACATTCCCTGGTAGATGTAGTCAACTTCCCATCACATCCCAGACAGGCTCGATTGCAGAGAGATCTGGCTGGCCAAGGAAGTGTTTGACAAGCTGTAAGACAGTTCATAGCAACACGTGTCGTATGTGGGCTGGCATTATCTTGCTGAAAAATAAGGCCAGGTTGCTGCAAAAGGAATGGTAGCAAACCAGGTCTCAGAATGTCGTCGACGTACCGCTGTGCTATAATTGTGCCTGTAATGACGACAAAAAGGGTCTGGCTATCAAGGGAAAGGGCACCCCAGACCATAACACCTGGTTGAGGGCCTGTGTGGCGTGCAATAGGGAAAGCAGGATCGGTGCGCTGCCCTGGGCGTCTCCAGACACAAGTCTTCGATGATCGTCAGGACACAGTTGAAAGTAGGATTTGTCGCTAAACACTATACGTCACCACTCAGCATCATTCCAACCTGATCGAGTCAAGCATCACTGTAATCTGGTTCGACAGTGTGCAAGCGTGAATGGCAGGTGGCGTAGCGGTCGGTACGGGCGTAGATTTCGCTCTATCAGCCGTCTCTGAATGGTCATGAAGGACACTCGTGTATCGGTCGCACGTCGGATGGTTGATAATGACAGCTGATCTGACAATCACTCCAAGCTCCCGATCTGCTGTGGCCCTAGGTCGACTACTACCAACATGACGCTAAAATTTGCCACTGTCCACCCATTCTTGCGAGCATCTTCTAATCGCCGCATTGCTTCGACCCATATGACGAGCGACTCCCCTATCTACCCAACCTGTCTCTTTCAATACAATGATACGACAAATTCTGACAAACTCTTTGAAACTCTGACAGTTGCTCGTAATGAGCTCGAATCCTGCAACGAGGCATTTTTTCAGTCGTTTAAAGGTATCTTAAATCGCAATGCAACAGAAAATTTGACCATCAGATTGAAAATCGCTTTTTATATACACCTGCTGAGTACGCAGTTTCCATACGCCTTAGCTCCCGCTATTCATTCATTGAACACCAAATCGTAATCATTTACATGTTCGGTCCAAATGTCTTTGTATACGAAATTTCATTACAATCGGGCTACTTCTTTTTGGTGCGTTGGATTTTTTTTTGTTATAGAGTATATATACTAAAAATAATAAAATAATTGCGTAAAAATGACCACTCACAAATAACTGTTTTAGATTATTAAAGAAAAATGAATATATTTTTGACAACAAGAATCAGAAAAATTGAAAGTTACGTCACCAATCTATTAAGAAAGAGAATGCAATGGAAAGCAAACAAGACAATTTGGAAGGAAAAAAAAAAACAAACCTCAAATATGCAAAAGTAAAAGTTTAAGCATGAAAAAAATTAGAAATGGGAGAAATAAACCATGAAAAAAATGAATATTAACATTTGTAAATTCTGAGTCTATTTATATATATATACATATATGCTTAACACTTTTATGAGCAAAAGAATTTAGAAAAAGAACTGTTAAGTAAATAATTTTTATTCTTCAGCTTTCAAGAAATTAACATAAATGTATATAAAAACATATTTTTTTATTTAATTACATTTTATTTTTTAAATAAAAAAAATGTAGCGAGTTCCAATTGAGTTGAAAATTTTTGACTAAAAAAAGTGTTGTGAGCAAAATAACTATTTAACTATATAACTTATGATTGCTCAGAATGCTTCAGGTTTTTGTCAAACATTTTCAACTTGATTGAAAAATCTTCACTTTTTTTTTTATTCATAAAATGATAAACTGTAGTTTACCTTATATATCCATTTAATTTTTTGTTGGAAAAAATTATTATTTTACTTTTTAGTCCTTTTTTTCCATTTTTTTTTTTGTCACAATTTTTTTTTTTTTTTTTTTTTTTTAATACTATACATATATTATTATTTCTGGAACTGAAAGTTCCAATGGATTATTGTTACATCCTATTTCATGAACGATAACTTAATCACGCATAAATTGATATGTATTTTTATGCGAAATATTAAAAAGGAACAGAAACATACGAATAGTTCTTTTTGTTATCTATTCTATTATCGATTCCGAAAAGGCGTCAACAAAAATGTAAATAAACTCTTTTGGGTCAGTGTTCATCACTATTACAAAGTCATATGGCATCACTTTGGCATTTATTACGCAATTAAGTGGTCCTGCGATGTTCAATAAAAAGCGGCATGGTAAGCCAGGTTCGACACTATAAACATGAACAGCGTCCACGTCGTTGCTATGGTAACTGTAACAGAGGTTATAAATAGCCTGCATAACTGGATAAATATATGCTTGTTTTATAAGAGGAAAACGGAAAGATGTAATATATATTCAATTTACGTTTATTATTAGCTATAAATATCAGGCCTCCGAATTAGATTTCGAATTTCACAGCGTATATCTTACTTCTCATGTTGATTATTTTGTACATTGCAGAAAATGATCAGATATTTCTTTGAAGAAAGAACAGAGTAAAGAATGTGCGTCGTTAAAGCTCCCTTCTACTGGTTATTTTGATTTTGTGAACGTAATATTAATCCTATC
>BMAW01117168.1:179992-192224 GCA_019974015.1 Nephila pilipes | reverse complement strand
ATATATATATATATATATATATATATATATATATATATATATAAATTTTTAAACGTACGAGGGGAAGTCAAAATAGGAATGGTGTTTAATGACAGATGAAATTGCTAAGGCAAATTAATGTTATCATTGTGTGCTGCCATCTGACCAATAGTAATTTGACACAAATTATTTGGTTAGTTTTCATTTGGCCACGAAATTAAAATTTGGAAACTGCCGCATCGAGTCACCGTCGATAAAACATGGAATCATCATTTTACAACGTTTTCCAAACAACAATCAAAACAATGAGTTGCTTCCGGTAAATCTGCTTCGAAAAAGACAGTGTGGCCGCGGTAGCCTAGTGGTCATGGCTTCGGATTCGTCGCCGGCGGTTTTCATTCAGTTGCAGGTTCGATCCTTGGCCGCTAAAGACCCGCCATGTAGCCGGAGCTGATGCACGTTGAATCTGTCGGGACCCAAAGTCCTCTCGTGGGCGTGGTGTGGAAGTTAGGAATGGGGGTGCCAGTTCAGATGTCGTCCTTGTCACTTGACCATGGTTCAAAATTACGAGGTCCGTCGGCAATAATCCTTGTGTTGCTTCTAGTACGACGTTAATAAGAAAACTAAACTAAACTCGAAAAAGAGAGTATCGTCATCAGGAAAAGTTATGACGATGATTTTTTTGAGATGCGAGAGGGCGTCATACTCATGGAAATTTTAGAAAAAGGGAAAACGATCAATGGTCTTTTCTAGAGAAATACATATTAAATGAGAGATTTTTTTATTAAGGTCGCACTGAGAAGCAACAAGAGGGCTATTGGCGATGGACCTGGTAATTCAAACCTCGATCAAGTGACGAAGACGGAATTTTAGCTGTCACCCCCTTCTCCTAACTTCCACGCCTACGGCAGGATTTCAGACATCGACCGTATTTAACGTGCATCAGACACGCTACTCGGCACGTCTTAGTGACATTAGGACTCGAACCCAAGACATTACGAAAATAACGTTTGCTGCAAATCCACGACTAAGACCTCTAGACTACCGCGGCCTCTGGAGTGAGATACAACCCCTATCGCTTCCCATTTCTAAGACGGATACTTTTTTAACCACTCTCTAATTATAAAACAAAAACCCAGTAAATTTTCGTGTTTCCCTTATACAAAAGAATTTTTTTTGAAAAAAAAGTCGAGAATAAGAAATATATATATATATATTTGCCAAAAGGAAATTCATATGTATCACAAAAGTTTCTTATTGTCATATGTGTTCCCCAAATTTATTCATTTCAAATTTAATCATTATGGATTACATGGAAGAGACAAATTTTTCACTCCCAAATGTATTTCAGCTCTCGTCTTACATTTTGGAGGCCCTCAACTGCACGACAATATATGATCACAAAAATTTATTAGATTACATCAAATAATTCATTACACGGAACTCAAACAAATAAGTGCTAATGCAAACATTTAAATATTTTTCGAAGTGAGTTATTTTACTTTAAAATGGTATGAATGTATATAATCGTTTTCATTTTCAGGTTATTAAACGTCTTTCGCATTCCAAATAAATACGCATAACCTTTGATTTACTCAATAGACAAATTTTTGTGAAAACTGAAACCGTATAAAAAGATATAATAATAACATGGAAATAATGGATTGGTCATTATTTTTTACAGATATTTCAATGAACATATTTTTTTCAATTTACCTTTGAAAACAAACAAACAAACAAAAAAAAACAAAACTACAAATTAGTAATATTCGGTAAAAAAAAAATAAATACAAAATAACAATATTTCATACAAATATAAACAAAAAATAAATTAACAGGTTTTCCAACAAATAAAAAGAATGTAAGAATTCAAACACAAAAAGCCTTAACAACTTCAATTAAAAAAAAAAAACAGATACAAAAATTTGCCTTTTCTCTTCTTTAAGAGCTTTGAAATGTTAAAGAGATATTTAGGTAGTAGAGGTACAACCTATCCGAGCCACTAACAGAAAATTCATCACTGTCTCTCATAGGTGGCGCTTCACTAATTGAGATGTTGTTTACATTTTCCACTTCGTTAATCATAGCTGAATTACTTTTGGATGATATTAAATCGGTAACAACAGATGCTGACATTTAAGATACACACTGTACTGCATTACAGACTATTAATAAAGACGACTTGTTAACTGGACATCACGTTTATATGGACACAACTTTTCAGACATAAATTATTTACATAATTTTTACAAGAACAATTTTTCAATGTTCGTTTTTTACATTTTGGAACCAAACTCCCTCCTTTTTGCTCATTTCTCGCAAAATTTTCTAAAAACAAAAACATGATGTGGTGTTGCTAATAGCATATTTTTATTTCTTTGGAACAACTTTAAATATTTAAAATATATATATATATATAGCTTATTAAAGAATATTTATAAAATATATTTCAATCACTTTAAGTTCAAATTATTTTCTTTTAAATATTCAATATATCACAACACACATGCAGATACAGGATTTATATGATATTAATTTAATCTATAAATGGTATAACACAAAACAGTCAAAATAAAACCCACAAAAAATTTTTTTTCACTTAAATTCGCACAAAGGGAACAAACTGAAAAGAGGAGGAAAGAACTTAATTAAATGCAGTTTCTTAAGATAAGTTTTACCGATTATTTTTATAATATTTTCATCAAAGGATAAATTATTTGGTAAACATTTACTACTCTCATAAGAGTTAAAGTTTTCAAATTGAATGGGGGAAATATTACATGACTTTTTATACATATTTTTTGTTGAAAGACTTGACACTGAATCGACTGGTTATCTGGTAAGATATGAATTTTGGTTGAAAATCGAAACAAATATTTGTCAAAATGATTTGAAGTAAAAGCATCTAGATTTATAGCAAGCACTTTCATCTTTCTGTTCACTTTTGCAAAGTAAAAATTCCTTACCGCGCAAAAGCTATGAAGATATTTTAAAACCTAAAAAGACAAAATTTCATTTTAAATTTCAAACCTTTTCTCTCTTTCACAGAAACAAATTTAATATTTCTTTCTTCGAATACCAGATTCTCTTTTTCTCTTCCACTGAGTGTTTTCATAAAAAACTTAAAATATTATTAGAGAAACAGGCAATTCCATAAACAGAAGGACCGAAATGCATAAAAAAAATTTAATATTTTTACAAAAGTTTTCTCAAAATAGAAGTCATGCAATTCGCAAATGCTTTTGTGCAGAATATACAAATAATGTGATATTTCTTGTGCCTATGAAAGATAAAAGTTATGAATAAAGACGTAATAATTCTAAAGCCAGAGAAAAAATAGTAATTGAATTTATTAGCGATATATTTTAAATAATATTGAAATATTTACTCTTGTTCTAACAAATCTGAGAAAAAGAATGGCGATTTTTATAGAATGATCTAGATCAACAAATTCGAAACATATCATCTGAATTATTTACATGACGTAATTGTCTGTAATGACGCAGACGATATTAATTCAAGATGATTTCATTAGTGAGATAATTTGCTTACAAAGCAGTTGATATTTCTTGAAAATGAATATTACTTAGAATTGATTTTTCGAAGAGTAGCAACAAAAAAGTTGTTTTTTTTTTTTTTCCTTTTCAGTTTGTTTTAATGTTGAATAAGAAGTGATTCAAATCGAAGCTACCATTCATATTTATTTGACACAATAACACTGTAGTATTAATATCGGACAAGTGGAATTATTCGATTTCCAAGCATTTTTCTAACACATGCTGGATTGAATTCTTTCCATTTTCAGTCGAATTTTGGGTAATAGTCATATGACAGGACACTTTCATTTTATATAATTTTACATAATTTTGTTAACTAAAATAATTTTGCTAGTGTTCTCTTATTCTTTATGGATAATGAATCGTACTCATTACTTGGAGTGAACATCATCTGCTGGCCAATTGGGATTACAACGACCAAAAACAAATGACGAATATGTAAATTTTAAAAATACGTCAAAACGTTTTTAGTGAAAAAGTGTTTAAAAAATATTATTGTTATACAAATATTAAAAAGAAAAGGTAATATTTACTTTATTTCGTGATTAAATTTAAAATGAAACAGAAATCCGCAAAATTATTTTATCAGCAATTTTTATTTTACTTCCAAAATTAAAATCAAGTTAAAATTCGTTCTTCTTTGAAGCATATTTACACAAATTGAAAGCGACACTTTTTTTCCAAATAATTCTGATAGATGGGTAATATAAATACTATTTTACGCTGCTCCTTATAAAATTCTTAATATTTTAAGAGAATAAGGAAATACTTCCCAGGAAAAAGGAAGCAATAGTATGAATCACTCATACACCTTGCAAAGACCGGTGCATATCGATCTTGGCAAGATGGATGGATTAAGTTGCAACTAAGCGACAACAGAGAATGTTTCTCTGCACTTCAGGAGGGAAATATTCCCATGGGACACTTAAAATAGCAGCTTTTTCATGTTCTGCCATATAGCACTGGGCGTTTTTATTCTTTTAGTGGCGTAATGGAGAACCTTTCAAGCATTAAAGCCATATTAGTTAAGTAATTCTGATATAATAAAGTTGCATTGAATTTTGCTGAATGAAATGTGCAAAATTAAAAAAGAAACAGTTGCAGGATACATTTAAAATATATATTATTTCAAAAAAGCAAACTATCATTTCAGCTAATGTAAAAATATAGTAGTCTCTCTGGTAAGGGACACCTCTATTTAAGGGATTATTTTTTTGCTCCCAGTTCCTTTGAACAGTATATGTATTTATCTTTTAAATTAAGGAACGCCTCTATTTAAAGGACAAAATGTGTGGTCTCGTGGGTGTCCCTCATTGGGAGTGTTAGAAAGAGATTAGCTGTATACTTTAACTTATTACTTTTTCACTTTTATTGACACACTTTCTTATCCCACATCTGGTACAAGGATACTTTCTTTAATTTTCTTGATAATAATGAACTTTTAATAACAATACTTCGATTGTTATTTACTTTTCTTAGCTTACTTTCACACATTTCACTTATTAAAACGTTTTTATGTATTTCACTTAGTGTGTGTGTATCAGTGTGTCATCAAATTTTCGATCATTAATTTAACCAACTTCCCATCAAGCTACAGCTCTGAAACTTTGGGAATCGTTCTTACTCGCCTAACAAAAAACATTGGTTTTTATCTCGAATTACTTTTAAACTTCAGACAAGATCAGAATTAAAACTTTTAATTAATATAGCAACAGTTACTTTTGTTCTTTTATGTCCTGTCGTGTTACCCTGGTGATCTATACAATCTAGTATTAGCATATTAATTCTCGCTCACGATACTCTCAAGTAAACAGTTGTATTACTGTTGTCTATATTCCTGAGACAAATATCAGACCTGGTTGTATAAGAACAACGATTATTTAATTGCTATCATTTCTCAAGAATGTCAACTCGTTTGCTTATACAGTTACACAGAGGGGGTGTGAGAGTGACATCTTACACTCGCCCTTTACAAGCGCGCTAAGGCGGGCGTTAAACACTGGAGGTAACAGGACGTATTACTGTTTTTAGAGAAATAATTTTTATACGGTAAAAATTCCAATCTATTTAAGAAATATATATATACCGAATTTGGCTATACCGAAAAAAATTAAAATATGTTTCGAGACTGTCATAGAGTAATGGTAAAAAGATCCAAATTCAGAGAACTTTTTAAAACAGGAAGAAGTCTAATATCTTATTAGTCATCTAAGGGAGCCATTGCTTTAATCAACGACAAGAGTAACAGAGTAACAACAAGAATAACATTTCAAAATAAAATTTCAGTAAACATTTTCAATACAAAATCCTTATTGATTATCTTTTCAGACCAGTCCCAGATCAATTAATGAATCAAATTTCCATTCCGTTGTCATATTATTTGCTTTACCTCTAAAACTTAATTGAATAATTAATTACTTTTAATAAAATAGCTATCACCTTTTTTCGCTAAATCTATTCTTTGCAAAACTTGCTCGGAACAATTTTTATTTTTCATGTGAATTTATTTCCATGTATAGAAAGCATCCAATTTGTATATTGTATTGTTTGTATTTGTCAATTTTTTTCAGAATAAAATATGTTCTATAATTTGTCTCCTTTATGGTTATGCAAATAGGATTTTGACTTCTCATGTTACAATATAAATACACATTTATAATATATATATATATATATATATATTAATTGTTCTCATACTTTTGTGTTTTTTAATGATAAATTCATTGTTTTATCTTATATATATATATATATATATATATATATATATATATATATATATATGATGAAACCATAATAATAAATTTAAATATCCGGACATTTTTCCATTTGGAAAAGGATTTTGAAATTGGATCCCATTTTTAGGCTAAAGATAAAGAAGCTTTAAGCAAATCTTGCGTTTGTAGATATAATATCAACTACTAAAAAAGCTAACTAGATATAACTCTAAAATTTTCACTGTAGCTGACAATCAAAATATTTTCTAAAGCGAATCAAAACTTAATTAAAGTTTATAGCAAAAAAAAATATTATAATGGAAAATTTCAGTTCCTTTGAAAATCCGAACTTGAATGGAGGTTTTCGGAACCAAATTACAGAGCTATGATTTTAAAATTGACCTGCACAAAATTCTAAGAATCCAAGAACAATCCATATGGAACAACTAAGTAACTGAGCAGCCTTGACAAGAAATGTATTTTTGACGTATTGCTTCGAAAGAACATCTCTAATGAAAAATTATTCCTGAAAAAAATTGTCAAAAAACTTGCATAAAAATTCTGCAAACATTTTTAAAATCCAGGGATTCATTTACATGAAAAAAGTATCTGAACTTGTATAGAATTTACGAGAAATAGTGATAATTCTTTAAATTTTGTAGCAAGTAATGCAAGATAAATTGAGGTTAGAGCAGCAGAGTTTTATTTGTGATTAAAAAACTACTAATGTATTATTTTCATTCTATTACTACCCAAATAATTATAAAATCCCAAGGATACGAAACTATTTGAATAATTTCGAATTCAAGCCTTAAAAATTAACTTTCTTTCGTAGACTGGAGACAACGTCATTGGCAAGGATGAAACGTACATATTTATCTGCTTTCTCGGTAATATCACGGGGGGGGGGATTATATAAACCTGTTTAAAATGGTCAGTTTTGGAAACACTCTTATGTTCTACCATTTATAAAAAGTAGGCCAATCAGAGGGAGGAATTCCTCAGAGGTTCATTTGGTGTCACCGTATTTTGAGAATACATTAGAAGCTTTTAATCATGGCTAAGAGAATGTCATGGAGGGAATTATTAACTTTGGATACGTACTCTTAAAGGGGGAAAGTACATCTCTCCTACTTTAAGTACTTTGAATCCCCCCCCCTTTCATTTTGAAATATACGTTAACATGCAAAATACTGTTTTAATAACTGATTTCAGAAAATATTAATTAAAATACATAATTTATACTCTTATCGGTTACTTTTTTCTTCCAAAATTAATGCATTTCTTTTTTGAAAAATATGCTTTATATCGTGTTTATCCATATATAAATAGATTAAAATTTTTAACGGCAAATTTACAATAAATATCATTTACATGATCCTTCATAAATATTTTTGTCTTTTACTGTTGAAATGATAAATAGCTAATTTAAATATTTTCAATTACATATCAGTGATTATCTGTCATATTTACGAATTTTAATAGCTTATAAACTAGACGTTTGAAATACACCTCACCGAATTAATTCGATAATAAGTATGAGGAAATTTAGTTTTTAAAATTGGAGTTATTGACTGAGACAAATATTAGGATTTTACACCTATTTTATTAGCGTTAACAATACTTCCTTAGAGTGTTTCAAAAATTATGTGACAGTAGTAAGAAAACAATTTCATAAATCAAAATTTGAATTCATAATCGTATTTTGAACTTGGTTTTATCCTTTGAAGTACAAAAGACGACATTTCAATTTGCAGTATTCTTAGGGGGAAAAAGTATCGAGTATTCAAATTAATAAATTGAAAAATTCATACCATTCCGATATTAAATAATACAGTTTTTGTGAGAATGTGACGAAATTCTATTACCCGCCTCGTCTGTGGCCTAAATTAAAGTCTACAATTCAATTTAAGTTCAAGCACAGACAAAGTAATTAAAATAATCAGTTATATCCAAAATACAGTTTTCATAGATCCTCAAAAAGAGAGATGCTCTCAAACAGTTTAATGTCTCTTCTGCGTGTACTACCAACATCTTTAATCTATCAAAGAAATCGCCTACCGGAATATGATGCGAGTATCTCTCTCAAATATACAGTTGCTCCAATAGCGGTGAGTCTTAATCTCACCAAATCAACTTTTCATACCAAATGACACAGAGGACATTACACTAACACCTTTTCTATTACTGTAACCTTATTATTATTCTCTTCAATTCTCATTCGCTTTTATACAACTTAATTATACTATTCACTTCTAAAGTTTACCCAATTTTCATCCCATCTCATTTGATTGGGAAGAAGCCGAGAATAAATGCAAAAATCAAAATAAAACTCTTGATGTTAGTCAAAGGGAAATATCGCAAAATAGCCCATGTAATAAATGTAATAGAAGCAAAAATATATATTATACTCCGATCACAAGTAATTTTTTTTTTTCACAATTTTTTTTTAAACATATGTTAGGAACTCGTCGAATATTAACAAACTGGCATTTCAGAAATTTAATATACCCAATTCTTTTTTTACACGGTCTTTTTTTTACACGTTTTGAAATAACACGGTTCACCAATATTCTTTTTTTAGGCGAATTTTTTGTTCTAGCACGAATAGAAAAAAAACTTTTTTTTTTACTTTTCTTATTTTGTCAGTGTAATTAGAAGACGGTAGGTTTATACCAACACATGTATGAATGACTTGGTCTACTTCATGGCTTATTTACTTTATAATCTGACAGGGTTTCCAAAAAAATACGCATTTTTCAACGTTAAAAAAAAAAAAAAGAAGTAGCAGCATCAACAGGCGGAAATGTTGTGAAATACTTTCTGGATAAATTAGCAAAAATAATTTAACAGGGCGGTAATACTCCCGATCAAATATTTAATGCCGATGAAACGGGATTATTCTGGAAGAAAATGCATGAAAGAATGTACATAGCAAACTATGGAAAAATCAGCTGGTGATTTTAAAGCGGCCAAAGATCAGATGACGTTCTTGTTTCGTAGTAATACATCTGGTGATAAAATGTTCAAGTTTCAGTTAATCAACAAATCTCTTATGCCACGAGCTTTAAGAGGTAAGAACATTAAACAACTTTCCGATTCCTTTGATAGCGAATAAAAAGACATGGATGACGGCTGATCTGTTTAACAATTAGTATAACAACTGTTTCGTTCCAAAGGTCCAGAAATATATGAAACAAAAAGATTTAGGATTCAAAATACTTTTGCTCGTTGATAATGCGACCAGTCACCCAGTGCCGGACGCTGTTTGTACCGCCTAATACCACCTTTTTGATTCAGCCACTCGATCAGGGTATTATAGCAGCATTTAAAATGCACATGAAGCAAACGTTTAAATGTATTTTAAGTTCAGGGGAAGAAATAAATTTGACAGCTGTGGAAGCATGGAGAAAGTTAACGATTTTGGATTGTAAACACACGCTTCTTTTGCCATCAAACAGTTGCGCCAAACAACTTTAAATGTTTGTTGGAAAAAACTTTTGCCAGCATGCGTCAAAAGCGGAAGTTTAGAAGAACAAAAATCAGCTATGTGTTCTGAAATTATAACTATCAAATGCGAAGGGTTTAACAACATGCAAACGGCTGATATCGAAGAATGGATGCTAGAAAGCCTGTGGCGTATCATTACTTCTACCCGACCTTTGTGCCATAATACAGTCAAATACAACTACCTCTAAAAGTCAATAACCTACGCAAAGACACACCAATCAGTTCTAACATAACTATTTATTTATCAATTACTGTAATATAATATCTGAGGAGTTTTCGCTCTCTGTGGGGGCCTTTGGTTTAATCCACCCATTTAAATATTTTTAAAATAATACTCTCTTACCAAAACCTTTTACAGTTAAGGTTGTTTTGAAGCATCGAATCCTCTGCGACTATTATAGCCAATAACAACTCTTGATATTGTGGATCTCTTGCTGGGTATACGCTCAGAGTTAGCCACACTCGTCCTCTATCCTTTAAATTTCCCTTTTCTTATACACCGTCATATCTAAATCACTTCACTTTATTTCCACCTGCATCTAATTGACATAATCACGTTTCATTTTGGTTGGGAAGAAATTTCTATTTCATTCAATCAATCTCAATTTAAGTCCCCAAGGTTAAAGAAGAGTAAATCGCGAATAGCCCAACGTCACAAGCCCTTAGGATGAAGACGATTTGATCGAATTTATGACAATGTATGATAATAAAAAAAACGATAATGTCGAAGTCGAAGATGAAGCTCAGCTATTAACACATGATTTAATTCGCGAGGGCTTGAAATTTGCTACAAGCATGGGACATTTTCTTACTCATGATTCTGACACAGAGTGTGCATTAAAATTTCAACGTAATCTTTAGTTTTGTGTGGAAGAATATCAAGAATTATATAAGCAACTTGAGAAACCAAAAAAAAAACAAAAAAAACACCGCTAATAGCATGCTTTGTAGCAACATAAAAATCAACAGTGGCCATTCATAACGAATAAAATTCTTAATTTGAATCAAAGACGACAGTTGTGCTAAACATATCTAATACATCTACTGATAAGAGCATTTTTGATCCAGTTCGTAATAAACGTGCACGCATATTATCAAGTAGCGATGAATAGTTGTTAATTAGTAGTTTAATTCCTAATTCCAGTTTGAATTTTTATGAGATATGTTTACCTATAGATTAAATTTTCACAGTACACTAATTATATTTTTTTTAAAATAAAAATGAATCGTTTTTGATTTATAAATATGTAACATGGATTTTATTATAACTTTTTTTGCACGGTTTTTTTAGAAAATATTTAGAGTTTTTTCATCTTACACAATTTTTTAAAGTTAAGGAACATATCCTCCAATTTACCATATGTCGCATTTATTTTTTACGCGAATTGTCTTTGCACGGTTTTCTGAGGAACGTATCTACCGTGTAAAAAAAAGAAAATTGGGTGTATTAACAAAAAAAAAAAAAAAAAATTCCCTTACTCGATGAACAAACTAGGGTCTCGACTTTCAGAAAAACGATACAGAATTCGAGGAAATATCTTTTATCTTCCTTTCTTTTTATCCTTCCAAATGTCCTTCGTTGTTTGATAAATTGCTTGTTTTCAAAATCTAACCACGTATGCGAAGATTCATACATTTCAAAATGCCGCTTTCCTCCCTTGAGAGCTGTTAGCGTTAAAATGCGTTATGTAAACTTTTCTTCTGAAACGACGTTTTCCAATTCTTTTGTTGGAAAGTCAACAAGAAGTTCTCATGCATTTTGATATGCACAGACTTTCTCCAAAGATATCATAACAAAATAAATTGTGCATTTTTTTTCCCTCGTGCTGTTGGCAAATATTGGATATGCATTCGAGTTCTTCCGATAAGAAACTTTTTTTTGTCGTTATAAATATGCTACGGGGGAAATAATCGAAAGTTACGCTCTTACCTAACATATACCATAAATTCGTAAAATATTAATGTAAGCCTACGCTATGAATTATAAATAGTTGAGCAAAATTTTTACAAGGAAAGGAAAGAAAAAAGGAATTGTTTAATAAACTTGCAGAAAATAAACATATAAAATAAATTCATAAAACGGATATAAAAAATGTCCAGTATAATTTATTTAATCTAGTATAGATTTCGTTTTAATTCAGTAACTACTTAAAAAAACATATCACTCTCTAAATAATCATAACAACTAATTTAAGCTCATAAATGGGAAATCGGTCATATTAAAAATATTTGTATTACAAAAGAATCTTAAATTATATCAAAGC
The DNA here is from genome assembly GCA_019974015.1 of Nephila pilipes. Lineage (NCBI taxonomy): Eukaryota > Metazoa > Arthropoda > Arachnida > Araneae > Nephilidae > Nephila > Nephila pilipes. The sequence goes on along the minus strand of BMAW01117168.1, from coordinate 180,200 downwards.
ATACTCAACACAAAAACATCCAAGTTCCGATTTTTATTGCATATAAAATGTTTTACAATAAATTATTAACTACATTTTTTTAAAAAAAATATAACTTTTCTATTTCATAGTATAAAATAGTCCTCGGTTATGAAAATACCTTGGACATGTTGAACATAAAGTTTTTTTTTTTTTTTTTTTTTTTTTGCTATTCTTACGTTTTCATATA
>BMAW01117168.1:164415-179892 GCA_019974015.1 Nephila pilipes | reverse complement strand
CTAAATATCTGATATCTTTGCCTGTAGATTTTATTAGTTTATTTCTGGAACATCTAGATTACTTGTCATCAATTTTACACAACTCGAAATTGAAATAAAGAATCCAATACTTTTCTAGAATCTTATTTTCTCTTCAGATGGATATAAACATGAAGAAATGTACTTTTTAATTTTTACCTCTATTTACTTCCAAATCATAGAATTCTATTTTCACGATATTAAAAATCTTATACGAGTTCGGATGAAAGCCACTTTATAATTTTAAATTAATGAAATTTTTAATTTCTCATAACTGAATATATTAATTTATATAAAAATGTTATAGATGTTTCCGAATCTTTTTTCGACTCTGTATAGGAAACATTATCTCTTAAACGAGCTCCGTTGTCCAGGTAGCAAATACGGACTCTTTCCAACCCATTTTTATCAAATTCCTACTATTAGCTCACACTCTTCATATATATATATATATATATATATATATATATATATATCTTGTTGAAATTTTCAATCATTAATAAAATACTTCTTATTCATCCACTCAAGTTCAAATACATATTTTTAAAATTTGTAGTGGATGACACTTGATGTTAATTCAGTTTTTTCAAATATTAATTAAATTTAATTGGTGAAAATGCAGTAGAGCCCAACCACTTGGCGCAATTTCTAAAATTGCCAAACTTGGAGATTTTTTTGGGCTGAACGTCAAATCTGCGAAGCGTTTAGTGGTAGCCACATTTGGCAAAATAACGCCCAATAATTCCTGTCGACAAGGGTGGTTGTGCTAAACTGCATTCCAACCATTTAATTTACCGGTTGAATTAAAAAAAAATTCTATGTTGATAAAGGTAGGAATTGACTTTAATTTTTTTTTTATATTACTTGTTCATAACAGCTTGCCATCTATTGATGTATTCTTGTATTTCATGAATAATATTGGTAATCCCAGAGAAAACAGTTTTGAGATCAGGGGAACGTGAGGTCTGACTAAAAGTTCTCGAGAATGGCATCGAGTTGATGTTCCTAATATTTGAACAATGTTTTCCTCAACACGATCAAGATTGCTCTGGTTGCGAGTCGAGCGTTGTCTTATATTCTTTGGCTCACACTATTAATTAACATGGGCTAACATGCTGCTGTTTTTGAGAAAATGGCGTCAATAAAAATGTGTGGACATAAAATAAAAGATATATAGCGTTGGATTCAAAAGATTGAAAGAATTCTTTTATTATGATGAAAATTATTATATTTTTTAGTTTGCTTAAGGAATATTTACATTCCTAAAATATTTTTTTTAATTTTTTTGTTGTTAACATCGGCAATGTTTTTGTATTTCACAATGTTTTGCTTGAGAAAAAATAAAAAATGCATTTGTAATTAGAAAGATGCATTTTCTTTTCCTGATAGTAATTGCTAATTGCTTCTGTGGAACTTGGGGCAAAGTACGCCTACTTTATGCTAATTAATATTCCTTTCGGAAAATTCTACTTTTCCGTGAACTTAATAGAAATAAATAAAAAAAAAAAAAGCGTTTGCACGTGTTAATATGAAATGAGAAAAGCCAATACATTTAAATTTTTATCCCATTGATTACACGAAGAATCTAATAACAAAACAAAAAAATAAATAATAGTATTCAAAAAAAAGTTATTTACGTTTTAAATTGTAAAAAATCTTTTAGCTCATATTGTTTGAATAATATTGATATTACGAGAAACACTTATATCCCTCAACAAATTTTAAACTATTTAATGATTTCGACAAAAAGAATTGATGAACATTTTCACAACCTTGATATTTAATACAGTAAAATACAAATATTTATGATCTTATTTCTCCTTACGGGAAACTTGGATACAGATTATAATTGACACAATTTCTAAAATTAAAAAGAGTTTGAAACGCCACTTCTATTTCATGTTATGCCATGCTAGAGATGCAGAAGAAAAAAATGTAAAAATAACAAACCTAAAACATTCTTCATTACGATTTGGTTCTCTTGCCATAGTTTGCCGAAGGTTCCCCAAATGGATTTTCCATCAGGAAGGGGATTTGACCTCACCCATCCTCCGCAGGAGTACTGATAGAAGTCTTGGCAAGGATCTGCTGATTGGTCCATGGCGTTGAGAATGGCTGCTGCTACCGTCACACATGCAGGCGTGACACAGTACGTAGCTGAAACGTAAATAAAAAGCTTCTATTATTCTACACACGACGAATATAAATGCCTTTTTTTTCAAGTTTCACTCAAAAACTTCAAATAAAATAAGACTGAAGGCAATTCAGTCTGTTACTAAACTATTCTGTTACTGAACTATTCTGTTACTAAACTATTCTGTTACTAAACTATTAAATGGATCAATGGTAACATCTCCGATGGTATAAAAACAGGTAATGAACAAGTGTGAATTTTGGGATTTATGGCGCATCATCCAAATCTGGTTATACTGCGCCAAACATTTGTTTCAATTTGACAAGAGTTTTTAAACCACATATAGATTAAACGGCAAAAATATAAAGAATTATAAAAAAAAAAATACAATGTAAAATGTTACGAGTTAAAATTATAAATATAGTGTAAAAATAAAATTTTGTATAAAATTGCAAACAAATTGCAGTGAGGATATTAAAAACATTGAAAAAAAAACCAATTCTTTAAAAACCATTTAAAAACAGTTCTTAAAAAACTAAAAGTTAATAACAGTTCTTTAAAAACGAACAGTTAAGAACAATTCATCTGAAAAAATCATTCCCTAATTGAAATTCTTGATCAAATGGAACCCTAGGAACACAGGAGTAGTTCGTTATAAATAATAAGTATTTTGTGAAGAATATTATAAGTATATAAGAAAAATATTATAATAAGTATTTTCCAGTATAATATAAGAGTTTTCTCAAACACAATTAATTCTTTAAATATTAGGTTTGTTCAAATGAAACGTATAAACTCAGTTTAAAGCACAGTTTATAAACCGTGTAAATCGAACAGTGGCCAAATAAATTGAGCTTGTAAAGCATCTGTCAATTAGAACAAGAACTGCCTACTATGATTGATGTATATGTCCGACCGCGTCATTATGTAATAGATACTACTCTCGAAGTCGTCCGATACAATGGATAATGTACGTTAATAGATAATACCGATCATGAAGAATAATGCGACTGTCATTCACAGACCTCCAGACCGTCAGGTGACCTTCGATGCACCATATTGAGAACAAAAAGGTCTGAAAAGTTGATACATGGAGGTAACCCTTTTGAATTTGATCAGCCCGTTTTCCTCAATAGAATATGGATACCTTCCGTCAATTTTGTATATGTGCTGACTTGTTATCAAAAGATTTCCATACGTAACTGAAAACAAAATCAATATATTCCTACATTAAAAAGTAAAGTTTTTCAACATTTTTATGTATTAACATGCGTAAAAATGAATCTCAAACGCTAATGAGAACGTCAAAAGTAATACTGAAAATCTTTCTTTGATATTCCAAGATAAAAAAAAAATATTTCTTTAAAATTAAAAAAATTCTAAATTGACTAAAATGGTTTTCGACATTTTTGAATGGTCAGAAAAACACAATTACCAATATGGAACGTGAATTAAAAATAGATAAAATGTCATAAAATTACAAAACACTGACTTAATGTGCGTCATTTTTTTTAAAGCCGTTATTGGGATTTATATACAAATTAAGTTCAATGTATCAATTGAACGATGAAGTGTCACTAAAATTTAGATTCAGCATAAAAACAAAAATTGTTTCTTTAAAGCTATATTATTTATTGCTACTTCAAATATTTAATATAACAGTTTGTGACCCATTACCTTCATTATTTATAACTTTACAGCCATCTTAAAGTCTAATTAAATAGTCCATAAGTTCAAACCTCCAAATGAAGGTACGTTAGAGCAAGACGAAACACTTTATTATGAATAAAAAAATGTGTTCAAGGTCATTCTCTCTTGAATCCCTCTTTACTCAAATAATTTTAATTTACGTTCAATTAATAAAATCTTAGCTAACTAAATCATTCATTCCAATTCATGCACTTCTCGATTACAGTAAATTCGACTCCTATTATTCTGATTTTGGGTCACTTCCAACTACTATCAATACAAACGATTAATTACGATGATTCACTCCAATCTACAACATGTATCTCCTTGTCCTTACCCTTTATCTACCTTTTCATTCCCTTCAATTCTCTTTCGTTTACATACTACTACCTCTAATCCAATTCATTACACTTCTTATCTTCAACTAATGTGCCTAATCACGTTTCATTTTCGTTAGAAATGAGTTGCAATTGTATGCAATTCAAATCTAACAACCTAAGCTGCATTCAACATTTATCTCACTCTCCAAGAGAGCGAGACAGCACGAAAGTTGCCATTTTCAATATGTTGTAAGATTCATTTACAGTGGATAACTTCTCCAAAAGATTCATGTACAGTGGATAACTTCTCACGTTGACCTCGCAGGCAACGAGACTGCAGACACATTGTCCAAAAAGAAAGCGTGTGAGATACTGATTCTACCGGCCCATCTGTCGTTTATGGAATAATATTTCAAAGTTAAATGTAAATGCATAACCATTTGGATCACCCCACCAGTGAACCAATGGTATTCATTCAGAAGGTTGCCTTTCAGTGTAGCAGACTGGAACAGATCACTTTGACTTGTTTCTTCACCAGACATCTTAGATCTTTGACTTATTCCCAACTGCACGAAGTGTTGCAAGTCTCTCCTGACTATAGCCTGAATTGTTTGGGGCTTTTCAAAAGAAATCTTCTTTACAATACAGTAATGTGTATTGATAAGAAGTTTACTTCCCTTGAGGACATTTTCTGAACGCTACTTAATTCAAAGAACTCAACTTCCAATAACGCAAAGCGAAGTTTATGTAGAAATTGAGGTGTTGGAGAAAGAAGAAGAGATAGAAAGAAAGGAGATTGACAGAAGGCTGGAGAAAGAATAGTAATATACACAGAGGATTACTCTATTCATGAGATTAATTCGATAGTGATTCGGACCCACCTGTAACAGAGGGCAATTAAGTAAAACTTTTTTATATTATTTTGTTGAATACACGTGAGGGTTGCTCCAATGGACAAAATATATACAATGAATTTTGATTGTTTTATCAAATATTTAGTAAACTCTTTATTCACCTATTTATTTGATGCTTGACAGAGCTTCAATGATTAGAGATGGAGTAAGTGAATCTAGATAATAAACAAGCGGCGATGCATTTACTACAAATGGTTACCGGTTTTCTTCCTGATACATAATATTATGGACTTAATCTAACTCTGTTGGTTGATGGGAACTTGCAAGAAGAACAAATTTTGTAATAACCGAAACGCATTCATTTTATTTAAATACTAATAATCGCAAAGTCTCCAAATGAATTCGTTTCAAAAAACGCATCCAACAAAAAGTCTTACCATTAGTAGAGAATAGATGCACTATCTCGATTGGTTGTGAAATAGAATACGATTTCGAAAAAATAGTGAGAATTATAACGTGGGAAGGCAAGATGAATGCTATAACGATAAGGAAGAATACTAAGACTGTAAGTAATTTATTTATTTAAAAGAAAAATATCTAGCAAAAAGTCATACCATTAGTATATATATATATATAAGCGAAATACCACTGACTGACTCATCACGAGATCTTTAAGACTATTCAACCGATTGACTTGAAATTTAGCATAGTTACTCATTTTGCGATGTAGACGTTCACTACAAACAGATTTTACGGAAGTCTTATCCAAAATGTAATTTCCATCCGTTAATCTACTCTTATCCATCGGTTATGTAATTTTTGGTTACTTTATCGCCAAAAATGATATGACCGACGCTTAACGGAATATATTTTTTTACATATATACTGTGTATTGTCACCAATTAAGTTTACATGGTGAGATTTGCGCGTGCGAAATGGAAAAATACCAAATAATTTTATATTGAAGCGCTGATGGAGGATTGGTAAGATTTTGGCGAAGAGGCTCTTCATGCGAAATTTTGTGCATGTCGAAAATAGAAAATGTACATATGTAGCAATAGAAATAAATCAGTTGGGAAGCGAAGTTTAGCTCCAAAACTTAGCGGGATTATGAAAAATACTAAAATGGTGACTTCTTACGGAGTAGTGCACACGCAAAACAATCTTCGTTTACTGGAGGACCTCGCTACATGCATGAACGAACTCAAGAGGCTATGACATACGTAAGACATTTTGGACGTCCCGACTTGCACTACTTTTTTTAAGGGTTGCAGTCACTTGCAATCCTGAATGGTCAGAAATCAAAGATGTCTTGATGCAAGGACAAAAGTCTTATAATAGACACGATGCCATTGCGAGGGTATTTTATTTGAAAGCTAAGCACATGAAAAATCTTCTGACAAAAGGTCGCATCTTTGTCAATACTAGATGTAACTTGTATACGGTGGAATGAATTTTATCCATATTAGATATATATGTGGGGTGACTTTTTACTAATTTATTTTTATTTTTCTCACATATTTGAAAGTCGTGGATAACCATTATTACAGACAATCAATTTCTTAAAATTTTAAATCTAGATTATCATTAACGTTTTAAAAATTGAAAATGTTCTTGATATTTTACGTATAGGTTCCAAAATATTATGTTATAGTCTGTCCAGCGAAGGGGGCGGGTATCAGCTAGTAAGAAATATGTACCATTTTAACTGCCGTGAACTAAAATACGAGCTCAAAACGGCGGAGAAAATGACAAGCGATAAACAAGATTATTGCTAAGACCATAAAAAATTTATTTATTTAAAAACCTCATCGAGCAGAAAATCTTGCCATTGGTCGATCCATTCGAAGAGGACATATGTACCACATTTACTGACGGTATACCAGAATACGAGCTCAAAACGGCGGAGGAAATGACAAGTAAGAAAAAGATTATCGCTAAGATCGTAAGAAAATAATGTATTTAAAACCCGCATCGAGCAAAAAGTCTTACCATTGGTGGATCCGTTCGAAGAGGATATATGCACCACCTTGACTGGCGGTGTACCAGAATACGAGTTCAACACGGCGGAGAGAATGACAACGAGTAAGAGCAAGATGAGTGCTAATACCATAAGGAATTTCTCCATGGGCGATGCTCTTTCCCAAAAATTGCGCTTCCTACCAGGAGAGTACCGGACCTGGGTCCCATCTGTCCGGGAAAACCCGCTCGTGGGATTCACGACCATGGGGGCATCGACGGCCATGCTTGCCATGCTGCTGGTTTCTTCTTCGAGCGTAAACAATTTATGCTTCAGTACATGTCACTCTAGAGTAATGGCAGCAGAGCTCGTAATTTAGAACCACAGGCGAGTGATGAGGACATCATTTACGCTCTGGTCCTCTATTCTCGCAGCTGCTCTCTGAACTCAGAAGTGAAGTTCTATTTAAAATGCAGCAGTTGCCAGTAAATACGATTGAGAAATTAAACACGAAAAATGAAAGAGGCAATTTGAGACTAATGAGCTATTTCATGATGAATTTGGACCATTTCTCTAAGACCACGTATCTTTTCTTCCATGCAAATCATATACATATATAAAACTTAATTATGAATAAAATTATTTTAAATGCAATTATAATGTTAAACAGTGCGACAAAGTGTTGCGTAAAACATATTTCTTTCTGATCATTGAGATTATATGATCAAAGGCAACCTGAAATAATCTTCTATAAATAACATTCTAAACTGTAATAGAAATCATTATACATGGTAAATTTCGAAAAATTTTGTTTGTAGAAACGCGAGCCATTTTTATGTTGAATAAACACGTTTAAACAGGTGTATTTTTAATGACAGATGTGTTGTTAATTCATTCCACTGTGATTTATTCTATACATAATAAAACTTCGTCTAATTGATTAGGCTGTGGTGGTGAAGAAACACTGGAAGCAAAATAAGAAACTTTATCAGTAAATTTTTAGGGGGTCGGACTGACCAGCGAATAAAGCACCAACACGCCATCTTAACATTTACAAAGTAAGCAATGCGTATTTAATATATTGGTAATATGTACGCTTTTGTAAGTATTATGGCAGCACTTATGACATATACATGATCTTTCTCAAAAATTACCTAAGGTACATACATATATACATCATTAATTTTCCTTCTCTTTTAGTCTTTTCTATATGGGTTAGCACAATAAATTAATTAACAATAAAATCAAAAATACTGACTTCAAGGAAACATAAATGCAACTAATCAAAACAAAATGAATGCGTTCTCATGAATCAACATTCCTCAAAGTTCTAAGCAGGCTAAATATGTTTATAAAGAAATGGAACATTGATGCACCTATTAGTAAGAGCATAAGTGCTTTGGATAATTTATTCAACGCTGACTAACGAAACACTTTGAGTCTGGGTTTCCAATGTTTCTTGACTTACCCACATATTCTCTTTCAAAAATAGCCCCGAAAAACATGATTTCCGTTTTAGAAATTAATGTGAAAAATAGTTCACCAAATTTGGGATCATTTTCCACTTTTCAAACAGTAATTCATGTATAGTTCAAAAACTATAATATCACTGAAAAACAAAGACAATTACTAGTTTATGAACTAGTCAAAAATGTGGGAACAAAGAAATAATGTACCAACACCTACTTTTAATACAGACTAACCTGGCTCAAAGAAATTTTAATTAAATGTTTAGTATGTGACAGAGTAAATAAAGTTTAATGGCGCAAAGTCAAATAAATAATGCATAAATAAATAATTCTTGTGCAGAATGAAATAAAATGGAAAAAGATGGTTGACAAGGAAGAGTCTAAAATAGAAAGTCTTCTGGAAATCCTGGGGTGGGTCACTTACTCTTTCCCAAACGATAATAGACTCCACGGGAAAGGAAAATATCATAAAGGTCTTGACAGTAATTCCTAACACCTGCATAGGCAAGCCTATGAACAGGACTAATTGATGAAATAAATTAACCTATGATTATTAGTAGTCATCAAAGTTTTGTGGCACGTTAGAAATGGCAGGTGGTCTTCATACCCTTCAAATTAAGTCCGGTGCCCCTCAGATATCTTCAACGCCACTTGGGAGGTTTCAACTGTTAGGAACCACATGTTAAATCTTTCAAGAGTTTGGTATGGTTTCATTAAAATTTGACCCAGAGGCAACACGAGGGGCTGTTGGCAGCGGGTTCGTGGTACGGAGCTTCGGTCAGAGTGAAGAGGACGGCCTACCTAGATTCTTTGCCCTCTTCTAATTTCCACCACGCCTTCAGGAGGACTTTGGGCCTCGACAGATTTGCTGATATCATCCCCATTTTGTGATCTTTAGTGACATCAAGGCTCGAACCCCGCGACTCGACAGCCAGGTTCGTTACTATAACCACTAGGCTTCTGGGCCCATAAATCTTTCAAAGACTTTTGACCCCATGAACCCATGAACCTGTGTATTTTCATATTTGAAAATGAGTGAAATGGATAAAAGTAAGTAATTGTCATGCTTTGATTTATTATTTGTGGAACTTGTGGTTAATGTTGAAAACTTGAGAGGGGTGGATGGTTGAAAAATTTGAGAGGGGGTGGATTAAGTTTGAAAAGGAAAAGAAAAATGTGGAGAGTAATTCGTTTCACTTTATTTTTCCTTTTAAAGGAGGAAAAATGTCTTCTTTCCCTGACCTTGAAATCACCATTTTGCATCGATCAAAAGTATGAGAAAATGTAGAGGAATTCGTAATTATCAAAATGCATGCATCGATTACGATTACGGTTAACATTCGAGGATGAGACTTTTAACTTTCATTAAAATGAGAAAATACAAAATATTTATTTAAAATACCAGAGGACGAGTAAAAAACTTTCTAACTGTCGAACGAAAAAAAGAGAGAAATCTGGGGGGGAAAAGCTGGCATTTATTATAAAAATGTGGTTTATTGAAATGTTTTATTATTATTTTTTTTCTTTTCATTATACTATTTTCTATAAAGAAATATTTACCGAACATTAACGAATATAATCCGATTCCTGTATACGCCATAAGTTCGGTTTTTTAACAAAAAATCTAACTAAAATTCAAAACCAGTTAAACACCAAAATGAAAAAAACCGGCAAATTTTTATTAATTATTAACGTCGCACCCCAGAAGCAACATTAGGGCAATTGGCAACGGACATCATATTTTTGAACCTCGATCAAGTGTCCAAGACGAAACCTGAGCTTGCACTTCTCCTTTCCAAACTTCCACACCACGCCAACGTCAGAACTTGAAACTTCAGAAGCTTTAACGAGCATCAGACCCGGTACTTTGGTGCCATCAGGACTCGATAAACAGACTGAACTGGAGAAACAACACCCATAAACTCGCGGTAATGACCAATCAGCTACCATAGACGTATGAAAAAACAGATATGGAAAAAAAAAAGTAAAACTGTTTGAAGTAAACAACTGGTTTTTTTCTTCTTTTTACATAAAAGTGTCATTCATAACACCGAAAATGCAAGTTAGAAGATAAAAGTAATAATTATCTTTCATTGTTATATTTATGCCTCATTATCTACGGTATTCTTTTTTAATTTCTAGTATTCGTTCTGGTACTTTTTCGTTAGCTGATTGCTAATTTCGCTAATATCTGACTTTTCGTTTCGACTACCAATCGAATCATTCGAATTATTTTCTTAATAAACTTAAGATAAATAAGCAAAAGGGGTAAAAATGCATTATATTTGGTGCAACTAATGGAAAAATGGCAACGTTTTTAGCGAACAAACGGATCCGTAAAAAAGTAAGACTCTTGTAACTTGGAAATGTTCCAAAAATTTCGCCTAAACAGGGAAATATAAAATATTTAGTTATATTTTAAATGAAATTTCTTTGTAATAATGCTAAAATTATACACTGAATAGCACTTGAGATTATATGCATTAAGAAATAAAATTTGGAACAACTTTAAGATAACAGAATGCCTAATTTCGCATTTTAATGCCTTAAATTCCACATAAAGTAAAATCTTGGAGATAAAAGAGTTTGATAAAATTCTTCAGTACGATTATTCAAACTATTTATAATACTGTAATCTACGTGTTTAAATAAATGATACTTGTTCTTTAAGAAATAAAAACAATAGGAAAAAATAATTTTAAAAATTGTTCCATGCAAGACTTTGCAAACAGATTTAGCCACCAAAGGTACTGACTTTTTCTTAGATAGTTATTAAATTATTTAATTAAAAATTCGAATTAAAGCAAACGATAAAATGTTTTTAAGTCGATAGTCGATAACAATATTATTTCCAGATATTAAAATTTGAGCAAACGATAGATTACTAAATTGAAAATATTTTAAGCTAAATACAATTTCTGCAGCCGCAAAATGAACATAAAATAATTCTTTAAGTATTAATATATTCTTAAAGTAATGCTTCGATGCGACGACCACAATTCAAATTAAAACTATTGGGAATCGGCTGGGAGAAATCAAACTGGATTAAACAAATCATGTGGATTTCACACCTTATTTTGAAAAGTGGTAGAGGACGACATTTTGTGGTTGTACGATAACAAAAGCCCTTTTGGTGAATAAAATAATTCCATTAAGGAAAATCTATGAAAATATAAATTTATATACAGTTACATTCACAGAAATCTAAATACCGATTTCAATTTATTGAAACTTACTCTGATATTTGAATCTATTCCTATCTATTTGATTCTATTCCTAGTAGACTTTTATTTCTTATTCCACATTCAAAATATTTGTTACGTAGTAAAAGCAGTTAAAAAATAAAAATTTCTGTAATAACAAAAGCAAAAGACGTTTTGAATACTTATAAAATTTGAAACCTAATTATAACAAAATAAACTTTATTTATACTCGCATACTTGGTGTTAACGCTTTTGGTGCGTTCTTACCTGGTTGATTGCCGGGTTTTTTTTTTTTTTTTTTTTTTTTTTTTGCTGTTCTCCCGACTTATTAGTGTGGAGATCACATTAAGCCTGCAGTAGTAGTAAATTAACATTCGTGTGAGATTATTGTATTTTTTGGTCTTCAATATCGTTAAGATTATTGCTAATTAATTAGCCACTTAAAGGGCTGTTGTTTTAGTTAACAATGACATGGTCACCGAAGCACTTTTCAGAATAAAAGTCTTTTCTGAATACATTTTCTGGCCGATCCCTAATCAATCAGTCCGTTGTCTTTCTAGTGGCGAAAACTGTTTTTTCGTGACACCTTAAATAGAACAGGGATTATAGCCTTTGTCGGTCTAGATCCCATAAAACCCTACAATCAATCAATGGCATAGAACAATTTCTTTTGTTTAGTTTCCCGTTTTGAAATTCACATCAATCCTTGTTAAATAAATGTGTTCGTAATTAAAGTATACATATCAAGGTGACCATAGCTTACGAGCCGCGAGCTGCTCTCGTCGATTATTGGTGCAGCTATTTAGCAAATAAAATATACGGAAGAAAGAAAAAAGGTAAACTAAAATTACTCAATGATCAAAAGTAATTAATTTCCTTTTTTTTTTTTTTTTTTGCAAAGTTGTTAGTTAACTAACGCTAATAAGTATCCAAAAGTAATTATTTCATTTCCCTGCTTGTTATCTAAGAAGCGTTATAAATTTATTTAAAAACATAACAAAAATAAAAGCAATGAGTGATCAAAGAACTTTGTAAAGAAAATGTTCAATTTATATTAGCTTGTGGTTGCTTTACAAATTTCGTCCATCTTGGCTGTTATCTTCTGAAAGTGTGGTTGATGATTTGCAAGAACAGTACGTACAAGCTTAAAAAGATGCATGTCAATAAATACAGACTGATACACACTTTTAATAAACTTAAGTGTTGAATGCAAACACTCACAAAAATGGGGAAAAAGAACTGAACACTGGAATTGGTCTCAAATCACTCTCTTCAATTTTCGGATATTTTAGTTCTTGAACCTGTTTTCAAATCTCAATAGTTGAATCGCCGTTTCTTCCCGTAAAAACCGTCTTGGGTGAAATTTCGCAAAATAGTGTCATTTCGAGGGAAAATAAAATGTAATCTGGGGAAATTTTGTAATTTCCATCTGGCAACACAGAATATAGATGGTTCTTTTTCAACATTCTTTTCCGAAATTTGGCTTCAACAAGAGGTGTTTACAATTTACTTAAATATCGCTCATATATAAAAGATATCGACCTCTTTTTTTTTCATCCCTTATAAAATACATCATATTTTGCGCAGAATAATTAAAAAAAACTGCAAGTGTCTACGTTTAAAGAAAATATCTGCTTTCAACAAACATTGTTTAAACAGCTCAAATAAATAAAATGAGCATTACAACATTTCAAAACGAGTTCTGAGGAAACGACTGTTTCCTAATGACGTCAGAATACCATTTGTCATGGACTTAAACATTCTTACCAGATGAATTAATACATATTTATTTATTTTTATCATTAATAAATACTAGCAAATAGATATAAATAGCTACTCCATACGTTTATAATACAATAAAATATTATATTAATTTGCGAATAATTTTCTTTGAACCAGCCTGAGGAATAACTAATCCCTTAGCATAGGCTGGGACAGAACACTGACAAGTCTGAAACGAAAATTAATTTATTATTCAATAATTCTTCCGTCATCTAAACAAATTACGAAGACAAGTTGACGTACGTCGTTAATCTGTACATACTTAAACACACGCACGTGCATAAGTGACATTCTTGAACATTTGAAGTAATATTTCTTTTCTAGGATTAGGGTTATTTAAAGGTTTGGATGTCGAAATACTACTGGGAATTAAAGAATGAAAATTATTTAGCAGATAAATTACTCCAAGAAATGTTCTATTTGAAATAAAGATTTTGCTTGACAATTTTTAAGAATAAAAATTATTCTTCTTGCTTCCAATAAGTAATACAAGTAATACTGATAGTTTTTGAATGTATAGAATTGAATTATTTTAGATAAATTAAAATTCTACTAAAATAACTAATTCACTAAGTAAGAAAAAGTAATTTTGTAAAATAAACATTCTTTCACGGCTTAATGTGAATGTTAAAATGAAATAACATTCTTTACATGATGGTTTTCATTCCATAATGCATTTGTTCTTTTTTTTAAAAAAAAAAAAAAAAACTATTCCAACCAAAGCTAAATACTTTTTTTTCTTCCAAAAACGAAGTGACGTACCAAAAGTTTCCAAATATCCATAATAGGATTATGAGATTTAAAAAATTATGTTGATTTAAAAGGATTCTGTGGAAATTTACACATAAAAAATGTAATGAAATTCAGAAAATAGTGTTCATATGCAAAAATAAACTATTCTACTCAAAGATTTTTTTAAATGAATGCATTTACTGCTTTCAAAATTTTAATAACGAGTGATCATTATTCTCTTGAGTAATGTTCGAAAAAAATATATGTCTAGTACTTAAAAGTTAATTTAGGACTTAGACTGCCGAAGCTCTAGAAAATTCAACGGCTTTTATGATTATAACGATATAAATAAAATATTTTAATTATAAAAATGATTCGTCGCTGCCATTGTGTTTTTTGAATAGGTTCTTTTTTCTTAAAATATGTGTAAATATGTTGAAAATATTTACTTAAAGTAGAAATAGTTTTTAATTTGCTTCATATAAAATTAAAATATTTAACTGGTGACAAATATGATAAAATAATGCTTCATTTTTATATAGTATCGAAATGAAATTTAAAATACATCACAATGTATCTCATTTTAGTGAATGAGTAAAAGTTATGGTTCATGGCAGAAAAGCCGAATTTGGCTATGCAGCGCCAAATCATGTAAACTGTGATTCAAACATAGGAAAGACGGAAGAAAGGGGCGAAAATGGTTGACAAGATAAAGAGGATCGAAAATACAGATAGATCGCCACAGTATCCCGGAGATGCGTCACCCGTGTTACCAAATATTAAGAAAGAAAACCATGGGAAAGAAAAAGATCACCATTAGTTCGAGGTCATTATTCCCGAACTTATTTTTCGAATGTTCACCTCTGAGGTGATATCATTGTTCAGAGAGACAAAGTTTTATACCACCAGAATCTATTTGAAATCGCTCGTTATACAAAAATGACGATTTGATTATAGTAGAAATTTCTTAAAAAGATTTATATGAGTTTTCACGTAACTAGTAACTTATATTTTTACAGAATAATATTTCTTTTTCCTCCTGGATAGTCTGTTATATAAAATTATCACGTACTTCTACACGAATTGCACTTGGTTTGATATTTTCACTATAATATCCATTAAGAGTGATGATGAAGTACTTATCAGTAACTTATAACGCATTTCAACTCTCTGTGATCTGGTTTGGATCAAATAATATTTCAAAGATAAATATAAGGAACGAAGCTCTAAATATATAAACTAAGCTTTTTATTTTCGAAACATGGAACCAAGAACTTTTTATCCTGCAATTTAAAATGGGTTCCATCCGAAAGAAT
>BMAW01117168.1:121504-164405 GCA_019974015.1 Nephila pilipes | reverse complement strand
AAAAGCAGACGATAAAATATTGCATAAAATAGATCTCGGCAATGTAAATATACCTGTAATTATTATAATCATAATGTATTATAATGTGAATCTTTCGAACCTAATAAAATGAATTCTTTATTTAATTCTTAAGCGTTTTTGTAGACTCTATGTTTATGTTACTGGTTTGTAGAGAAGTCGCCAAAATGAAAAATCTGATATTGGCGAAATTTACAATCGGCAAACGAAAAAATAACAAAACGTATGCTACAAATAACAACAGAATACCGTAGTTAATGCGCGCTTAAATATGTTGAAAGAAATATTACTTTAACGTTTCTTACATCGTGGGTGTTTTGATGAACACTTTATGCAAAAAAAAATCTCATAAGAATATTTTGAAGTCAATCAATTTTTTTTTTCATTTCGATTTAGGTACGAGTTTTGAATTTTAGATATATTAATCATTAAAACTATGTGAATTTAAAAGTATGGAATGAATACCATGTTATTAAAAAAGATGAATGATTAAAACTTCAGATGTGGTGTAAAAGTACACACATTTAAGTAATGAAGAATGCGAGTCGGCCGGCCGGGTCGAAGCAAAACAGAGAGCAGAAGTTTTTACATTGTCAGTAGTCTGGCGGTGAACCTCTCAGTGTCTCCTGCACTGGCGAGACGATAAAAAGTGAGCTTTTTCGCTTTGTATCCAATTATATACTAGGGATTTTCTATAATAGACGTCATAGAATACGTGGCACAGGATTAGTGATTCTGGGAAATTTCAATACAGACAAAGAGTCTAGTAGGGATTATTTTGGCAGATTTACGACCGTCGGTAAACGGATTAAACAAATTTTATGAGAGTGTGATCTAATAAAAAAAAAAGGATAATTTGGAATTGGATCAGGAAAAAAGAATGAACTCTTTACTTTTGAATTAGGGGGAATAGGATAAAAAGAAAATTAAATTAATATTAAGAGAAATTATTAATTTGAAGTTAAATCATTATATATGTGTGTATATAGTCACCATCAAGAAAATATATATTTCTCCAAGCGTTTCCTGACCTTTCCAAGGCTGTCATTGTAGAACTAGGGATAAATTGAAAACAGTCTTTTCTCTACGGCGAGTTGCTTCAGTCTACGGCTTCTTGAAACCAAACAAATTAAAATTAATGGCAGCAATTCCCAGCATTGTGTAGAAAAGGATCAATTAACACGCAGAATAAACTGTGTCCAGAAATATCGGTTATTTCTTAGAAATAATTAAAACCTTACGGTGCCCAACGTACATTAATATTTATTTTGCAAAATAGAATTTGAAAGTTTTTTTTTTGTTTCTCCCAATAGAGCTTATTTTCTAAAGACTCAACATTTGTGAACGAAAACAAGCGTCATGCAAATAGTTCTGCATTGCCAAACCACAAACTGAATTAGATAGATAAGGTCTGGGGTGGAAATTTGTCTTGGTCCTTGGAAATGATTAAAAAGACGAACTCGTTTCTTAGCGTAATTCAAACATTTAATTGACCACAAACTCTGCCTTAAAAGGTCTAAGTACCATTGTTATTGACAGTTAATTGTATAAAAAACATTAATGCGATGTCATCAGGTTATGGTGTCATTCATTGATATGGTTAACATTATGTAGATAAGAGAAATGAAACATTATAACACAGAGTTATATACTCCTCCTTTTCAACTTACAACTAAAAAATGGGTCCAGTCATGTAATAGGGGGTATATACATTTTAAAAAATGATTTGCTTTTCATAATGTACATATTACAGTAGAAACAGTAAAAAAATTTTGTGGAAACATTATTTTTATGTATGTATGTATGCAGAATTTCACTTACTCGCCAATTTTACGTTGCATAATTTTAGGTTACATTTTTGTTTACAGTTAGCACGTACAAACACACTAGTCATAACAATGAAAAGGAAAGCACAAGTTCATTTTATGTTAGATCATTACATGCAAAATAATACGCAAGTTGCGTTGCATATAAAGTACAAGAACGAATCCGAAACTACTTTTTACAACTGATGGTCCAAAGTACACGTTTCTATGCGTAAAAATAAGCTTTTAAAAGTTTCGTTACGGCAAAAAAATTGCAAGAGAGGCAGTAATTGCATTTCTCCTGGAGTTCTTTTGAAGAAAAAGAGACGGTTTAAAAAGGAACGGTCGTTAAAAATGTGCATACCGTTATTTTTTGGGAAAAAATATAATGAGGCGAGAAAAAAGTGGATGATCCTATAAAATCTAGAATAACAGGAAACGATATTTTCTTGAGGCGTTCCATTTCTTCTTGTTCTAGAAATTTTGTATCTTCTAAAATAATAATTTAAAAGGTTTAACATTTTACCTCAACATACAACCTTGGAATTAAATAATATTCGTATAATTCAAGTTTTGTTTTACGTAGTTATCAGTGTATTCCATTTAGATGTTGATCAAATATTTAAAAACCTAAGAGCTTTGTTACACTTTTAACATACAGATAGTATTCCTGATTCAGGTATTTGAAGAATTTATAAGTTAAACCATTTTTTTAATACAGTAAACAGCGAATTACAGATTTTCATTCTTTAAATTCCATAAGCCATTTTTTTTTTATCAAATTACTGATTTCCGTTCTCTCCTCTTATGTAATAATGGAATAATTCAGTAGTTTTAACATTGAATAACTTAAATGAAACGAAAAATAATAATAATAGTAATTAAATCCTTCACACAGATTTCCAATTCAATCTATAATTGCTATATATATTTCTCAAATTCACGATTTATGCAAAATGAAATAAAAAATTTTTTTTAACATGCATTAAATTTTGAAGAGGATTAAATTTTTGAGTAAATTCTTCGCCCTATAAGATTTACTCTTTTACTTCTTACAATATATTGATTAAAATAATTAATTATTGAACGATATTTCCTTCTTTTAACGTTAAACGATAATTACATTTTTAGAGCCAAGCAAAATTTTTTAATTTTTCAGTAATTAAGTTGCTTTTGTCATTTGCATTAAAGTAACGCATTCAGTTTATAACAAATATGCCCAACGCGCGCGTGCACTATTCTCATATCTTATTACTTTGCTAAATTTTTAAGTATTTTAATATACATAAATATAACAAAAATACATATTCATAGAGAGAAGTAATTAAATTACGATGTTTAAGAGATCAGATCTCAAAAAAGAACTATAACTGCATTTTATGTTTATTATAATTGAACTATTGAAACTACATCAGTAAATTATAACAATACAATTGACAAACAAACTGAAAAATAATTATTTAAAACTATGTCTTTGAGTAAGAGAAGAATCTACACGAGAGAATTAAATAATTCGAAATAAAAACCAACGTTTTTATATGGTGGCAAAGTTTATTAAAGAAAATTATTGAAATATTAGTTAAAACTGGTCGCAAATATCTAAATATTGCATAGTTAGGCAAGTAAGAACGGTTACCAAAATTTCAGAGCTCTAGCTTAATGGGAAGTTAGTTAAATTAACGATCGAAAATTTGATGACACACACACTAAGTGAAATACATAATAATTTTTAACTTTAAAATTTACTTAAAAAGAGACATTTGTGAGCGCATTAAAAATTCATGACACTCATAAAATCAAAACATGCATTTGAAAGTTTGTAAATCATTTATTAAAAAAATGGTAACCAGAATTCAGAAAAAATTATTGTGATAAGAGACGGCGCCAAATATTGGAATCTTTCTTTCCTGCGAATGATTACCGACTGAAAGTCAGCAACCCTTACTATCTCCTCTTTGTGAGTAGAAGAGTTTTACGATACCCCATGTGGCGTTTGTGAAATCCCGGTGTTCCCAGAGGGGGAAATTTTTTTCCCCTCGATCCTAAAAGTGCCGAGGGGAAAGAATATTTTGACTTATTAAAATTATTGAAATATTAGTTAAAACTTGTCACAAATGTCTAAATATTGCCTTGTTAGGCGAGTAAGAACGTTTCCCAAAATTTCAAAGCTCTAGCTTGATGGGAAGTTAGTTAAATTAACGATCGAAAATTTGATGACACACACACACTCACACACGAAGTGGAATTCAGAAAAACGTTGTAAAAATAACGCTAAATAAAGCTGACATTTTATAATTTATAAACGAAACAAGTTAATACAATCAATAAAAATGAATATTAATATAAATACCAACTTACACAATTCAATCATGCCGAATAATACAAAAAGACCCTGAAATCTTTTAGATTAGCCTGTATAAAAGTCGTCCAAACAATTTCGAGAGCATTTGCCGCCAATGATCCCAAGTGCGTCTTAAATTGGAGACGCTTAGAATCCAACAGGGGTTTATAATTTACTCTAGGTAGCTGTAAGGAAATTATCTTATCGGAAGCAGAAGACGCGAAATTAACCGGGAGCTTGTAAATTAAACAAATATTAAAACTGACATTCTTATCGTTTCATGTCGTAGCAGATTAGAGGGTGGCAAACAACGATCCATCTGCTCACACTCATTTATGGATCTTCTCGAACTTAATTCTGGAATAACGCAGCTTTAATGTGGGTTTCGTATCTTCCAGAAAGAATAGATAAAGGCTCGATTTGCAAATAACACGCTTGTTTATAATGGAATTACAACACGAATTTTAGTGGTAAATGATGTATTTATTATCTTGTTAGTTTTGTATAAAAGATCAATTAATAGCTAGATTTTAAAAGGGTTAAGGTATTTGAGACATTGAAATGTTTCAAAATTTGCATTTTTTTTTATTTCCATGTCAAAAAATATAGGACGTTTTGTCCATTCCCCATAGTTGTATTACTTATGAATACCTTAAACTTATCAAAACCTATTTTTAACATCATAATAAATGGAATTTTAAAGTTTTGAGGTAATTGAGACACTAAAATGCCTTAAATTTTGCATTTTTTTTTTTTATTTCGATGTTACAAAATCGAAGGCGTTTCTCTTATTCCGTAGATATATTATTTATGACAGGTGAATCAATAAAACGTTCGGAAACTGAATTTTAAAACAGTAAACACACGTGCCTCGCCGTAGAGAAAAATATCTACATTTGTAGGTTTCTTGAAATGTGCAATTTCTTTAGAATTCTGGTACACTTTTCTCAAAACTACTTCATCTGTAGTGCTGATATCTGGTACATTATGAAGGGACGATTATTATTATACAGTGAACATATTTTTTTTTTCTGACTAACAATCACAAATTTTAAGTATTGCGAAATATTTGCATAAAGTTACAGGACATTCGAATAGTAATTTTTTTTTACTTAATTTAATTCACCTTTTGAAATTTTAATTATATTTAGAGTGTACAATAATAGATTATTCAAAATAAATCATTCCATTTAAAAATGTCACATTTTCATAAATAAACGACACACAATAAGCAATACGTGACATCAAAGAGAAAATATAGAAGTCCTTTTACAAGTGTTCGACATAACTTCCTTTTGATCACACAGCAGCAGAAATCCATTGTTCAACTTCAAATAAATTTTTGCGTAATGATGGTACATGCACTTTATCTTTTACAAATCCCCAAAGGAAGAAATCGCATGGAGCCATATCAGGTGAATTAGATGACCAGCTGTGTAACATCGAGTCATTTGGTTCACTGCAACCGATTCAACTACAAGGTAAGTCCGTAAAAAAGCTCCTGAAACAGCTTTTACGAAATAGCTTTACAAAGAATACACGAGTATAAAACTTCACAGTATAAAACTTTTGCATTCATGTATTACTTTTCATGCTGCGTCCTTTATTTCTGAAAATATGGAATTTTAAAATCGGATGATTCATTTACAATAACCTTATCTCATGTTTATAAGTACTATTGCAAAATTTTCTGATGCAGTAAATTTTATGAAAGATGTGTACCTAAAGATAAGGTACCCAATTTACGAATACGAATACATCGCTCGATTACTAATTGCTCATACATAACTACTTATGTTTATAAATATGATTTTCTTTGCATAAACAAGTCCTCCGCAATTATGCAGATATCTTATTGTTAAAATAATGAATGTCATTACTTTGAATTTAAGAAAGTGAAGATTGCTTAATCTTGGCATGCGAAATAAGTTTACTTTTCTTCGCCAATGACGACTACGTTACCTTAAATGATATCAAGAGTTTTAAGATAATGTGCTAAAATACGGAAGGACTTTTTGGAAGATAACAGGGTTTTCATGAACTGAAGGAGGAAACGTCATGACGCCTGCTTGTCATTCACCTCGACCGACATTATTTAAAAAATCTCTAAATCTTAAAAGAAAGTCAAAATAATAAACATTCACACTCAATAAATAAAGCAGTCAAATTTAAATCACAAACTTTTATTTTTATAAAATAATGAATGTGCAATATTTACTCTCTTTCTCGGTCTGTTAGCCCTCAAAGAACCTGTAATTTAGTGTGGAATAATAATCAAATGGATCTTTCATCCTCTTTTGCTCGGGTCTAAGCGAATTTAATCACAAACAATGGGGTGGGAGAGGATATACCAATGGCTCATTCTGGACAGTCTGTCAGGTATAGATGTTAAGTTCACACATATAAACTACGACTACTTTCTATTAATCACAATAATCTAATCATTAACTACCAAATTCTTCTATAATCAATGTAGCTCCGCTCATATATACGTTTCTTCTATTCACTTCATTACATTTCTTTAGTTCATCTAATTTGCGGGAATCACATTTCATTCGGTTGAGTGGCAATTCAATACATATTCAGTTTCCGAGATTAGTTTAGAAAACCTCTAAACGTTGTAATGTTATGTTGTTATAATGTTGTTGTAACGTTACAACATTTCAAAATACAATGGTCTTAAAAGCAAATAAAACACGAATGAATAATGTCATCAGTGATGGAAAAGTGTGAGAATGGACATTAAATGTTAAAGGTAACGAAAGAAAAGTATCGAGATTAAAGTAGATTTATAGAAAATATGTAGACCAATTAATGGTGATTAATAATGAAAATATAGACGACTAATGTAGTATTATAATTTCATCAAATCATGTAACTATACAAAACTGTACAAAAAATTTGGTTAGAAATATACTATCCAAGAAATATCCCTCATGATTTAGTGGAGGAAATTAAAACGGCAGCTCTCATACACACAACTAAAAACTATTACCAGCAATATCAAGATATATTTTAAGCGATAAGCAGAAATAATAAAAAAAATTAAACGTCATGAAAATTCATAGTCGATTATGAATTCATTATATGTCTTGGTAATGCATGAATTATATTATGCTGTTGAAATCATGTTGTTTATAGATTAGGAAGAAATTATACTTCATTGTTAGGGAAATGTTATACATAGGGAAAATTCATAAGTTAGGGAAATATTCAAAGGGAAATTCATGTATTAGGGAAATATATATTGGGGGAATATACATACATATTCATTCATTACGAAAATACGTATGTTTATTCCTTCATTCGGGAAATTTTATTTATATATGAACTTATTCCATGTTGAAAAGATACATAATGACAGCAGCATTTGTTAAGAATTGGATATTAAAATATCTAAGAAACTGTATTGTTCAACGTACATGATCGTCGCCTTTTGTGTTCGTAGAAATTAATTCTGGCGAAGCAAAATTTAACGTCAAAAACTCATTTTGCACCTTTCCCCTTTCACGTCTTTTTCTTTGTGTCTTATTTTCACTCCAAGATATGAAACTGAAAAACCGTCAGGACTGACAAATCCAATTTCGGAAAGAAATTTCCATTTTAAATTTCTAAATTGTGCACCCGCCTTTTCAAAAGATGAATAAATTGAAAGAAACGATTTTATAAGCATTTTCGCACATCCCACCGTTTTTTACCACATTCTTTCATATTTTGATTTTCTTACAATTCTTTCTTTTATCTAGAATCTGGTGAATCTGAAATGAAATCTTGAAATAAGAATTGAAGTTTTCAAATTAACAGAATAAATAAACAACGATCATCAGCTATAGTATTTATTTTCATTTTAATATATATATTTGAATAATCCGCGATGCAATTTTAAACTGAATTAGCATTTATTTAGTTTCTAATTAAATAAAACTGAATATATATATTATTAAATATGATTTTCTTAATAAGGCGGCAGATTCAAAAGTATCGCAGGATTAGAAATTGCGTTATGTGAAGTGCAGATTTATAACACAAAATGCAGTAATATTGCTCATGGTATTTTTAATCTGAATTTCAAAAATAAAAATGAAAAAAAAAAAATACATCAGTTGCGGCCAGAGTGCCAAAACTATGCGGTTAAAAATACCTTTGTTTATTGTATTGCAAATAACTTTACTTTTTAATGATATCCGTCATTAATATGTATTAATCATAAGTGAGATTATGTAAACTTGGAAATTAATGCTTTTAAATATTGGAATTTTCAAGTATAGCCTAGAATTTTTTTAATAGAGTCGTTTTTCGATATAAAAAACAATACCAAAAATATATGTTTGCTGCTGCATGAAAATATACAATAACGACGATTTCTAAGACATATATGCAAACTAGGGCGTTTTGTAAATATTTGTGTGAAAATACTTTACAAAAACTTATTCATCAAGTTATAATACCAATGCAGTTATATACAGATACAGCTAGTATAACGATTCTCATTCATTTTCCTCTCTAATAAGTCGTATTTTTTGTCCCAAAGTTCCAACCGAAATAATCTCTTAAAATTATTTTCAAGAAGTCATTTTCCGCATAAATATTCCAGTTTTGACGTTATAGAATCCATAAATAGTTAAGTGTTCTCTTCATCTCATACTACTCCGACAGCCCAAACTTAAAACAAATATCAAGTCGAACTCTGCTTTAGAAATTTCTAGTCTCCTCGAACACTAGAAATTTTTAATAGTTTGGTACATTCTTTGACGAGAAAATAAAAAAGATCCTAACCAGGGACGAGATCAAGAGTAGTCCCTTGGCAGACACCACAGCGAAAGACTGTTCAAACCTTTTTGAGCAAAATCAGTATTAATTTATATTCACACAGAACACTTAACTATTTATGCATAGTATGCATAGTTATTTAATTAGTGTTTTTAAATATCTAGTATTTTAAAGGAAACACCTCTCTTGAAGTTTATTTTACATAACCTTTAATTCTTCAACACAATAAAACCGCAATTTGTAAAAAGCGAAATGTAAGTATTCCATATTACATTAGATTCATCCAGATTTATCAATAATCGAAGTAACTTAGAATGCAATTTATGATTAAATAACTAACACTTAAAACCAAATAATTTTCAATAAATATCCATTCTCTTGAAAGAATGCAACAGAATTTAAAATTTTTTTGTGAATATTATGAATATTTGTAGAAAGTATAAGCTACAAGATGGTTTATGAATCGCTCGATATCTCCGAGAAAAATTGGGTGTATTTAAATAATTATTTCGTTAGAGTTTCAGAACTATATTCTTTTTTAAATAAATTATTTCATAAAAATAATAAGCTCATATTTTATATGCACATGCCCTTACTACGTAAAACGGTATCAAATGTCTGAAAGATATAACGATTCCCATAACTTTCAGTGTCCTTCGTCTATGAAAACTACGAATCGAATATTGCTTTAGCAATGTTTTATACAGGGAAGCAGCAAGTTTTCGAGACATAAAAACTGCAAATAGATTCCGTTAAAGGTAACTGAGACAATAAAATTCTTCAATTTTTTTTTTTATTTTGCTATTAAAAATAAAGGGGGCTTTGCTCATTCCGTATATGTATTATTTAGGAGAATTTGAAAAAATAGAGCGTTCGAAAATTGGATTTTGAAACTGCAAACAAACGTGCCACATCATTGAGAAAAATACGTGCATTTGCATTTTTCTCAAAATATTCCTTTTTAGGATTCTGGTACAATTTCCTGAAAATAAACTTTATGCATAGTGTTTAGATTTTATATGCTGTGAAATGAGATTTCCTGTTGTTCAGTGTGAACATAATTTTGTCCTATTAAACACTAACAATTTTAAACAATGCACAAATTTTGTGTAAAAATCTTGAGAAATTTGAATCACACAAGAAAACAAGACTTTCAAGAGGCTTCTAGACAAGTACAGCATCCTAACGTTATACATCCTCCTTATTCATCGGATCTTGCGCCATACGATTTCTATCTGTTTCCTATGGTAAAATCTGAATTTAAAGGAACAAGATTTGAGCCTGTTGAATATGAGAAAGCAGTATGCTTCCTGAAGAAACTGACAAAAGACGACTTCCAGTACTGTTTCGAACAATGGAAGATTCGCATAGAACGATATAAGGATAGATGAGAGGTATATATTAAAGATGATAATAAGTAAATATGTATGAGATCAAAATAAAATGTTTTACAGAGTAAGGTTCGTTATTTCATAGCCACACCTTGAATAATAAGGAAAGTGACTTCAACCGCCAGAAGGTTACATTTCATATTCCAGGATGATGCTCGGGAATTGCAACTCATTCCTACTTATGAGACAGACAACAAAACTAAAACTGCAGCAAATCAATCAGTTACTCAAATGTTTTACTAACAATGCAAGACATCTGGTCAAAAAGATTAATTGTTTTCAGACAGAAACTTATTTCGCTTGTATCAAAAGTATAATTAATTGTATAACTTATTATTAAATTCCTACTATTAGTTCACATTCTCCCTATATATATTTATATATCTTGTTCAAATTTTCAATCGTTAATAAAATACTTTTTATTCATCCACTCAAGTTCAAATACATTTTTTTAAACTTGTAGTGGATGATGTTAATACAGTTTTTTGAAATATTAATTCATTAATTAAATTTAATTGGTGAAAATGCAGTTTAGACCAACCAGTTGGCGCGATTTCAAAAATTGCCGAACTTGGCGATTTTTTTGGCTGAACGTTAAGTCGCGAAACGGACCAGGGTAGCCACATTTGGCCAAATACAATTCCTGTCGCCAAGGGTGGTTGGGATAAACTGCATTCCAAACCTTTAATTTACCAGATGAATTAAGAAACAACCAATGCTTCTACTATATCAATTGTCTCGCCATGGCAAAGTTGGTAGAGCGTCGGCGTAGAATCTTCTTGCATTAGGATCGAATCTCGTCGAAGCATAAATTTTTTTATTTGATTTTCAAATAATTAATTTTAGTTTTATATGGATGAAAAAAATTTCTCTTATATAAGATATTTAGCAGGATATAAATTTAGGAATAAATACTATCAGTGACGAAGCGTGTAGATCGCTGAAAAAAATTAAAAAAAATTTGCCTCTTAATATTGTATTTCTGTCAAATGTATATACATATTTATATTAATTGTAATTATTTAATAAAAAGTAATTAAAATAAAAAATTTCTTAGTTGACCTAGGTAGGAATTGATTTTAATTTTTTTTTATATATTACTTGTTTCTTTTTTGCAATGAATAACAAACATCAAGATAAAATAAATGTACTTGTCGCTCCACTCAGATAACAAGTTAGGTTAATCATTCAACATTATATTTTGAGGCTTATTATTCTCGGCAATTTACACCACTATTTTATGACAGTGCGGCTTCCGACGCGAACATCGTATTATATGTTCCTATGAATAGTTTCCTTGCGATGATATATTTAAGTAATAATCAATATTGAGACAGCGAACGAAAACACAAATGCTGAAATGTCGGTTTCCATGGATGTCAACCGTAATCCTCTATAGAGTTTTACTTTATATTACGTCTTTGAGATTCAACGTCGAGACTAATGGCACCAGACAGACAGAATTTCAGAAAAGAAAATATCAAGTTTTTAAAGAAAGTCTTAAGCGGACTCAAATCTCCGTCAGACATGTCTAAAACTTCTCAGATTACATATACTTATATAAATATATATATACTTTTTTCTTTTGTAAAGAACGGAGAGTTATATGTATGCACTTAAGTCGTATATTTTGAAATCGGATCAGACAAAAAAATAAAGAATAAATCGGCGATGTCTTAACAATTAATGCTAAAAAAATATCGATTTACACTTCTGGTGCAAGATAAATTGCAACATAGAACATTCAAAGCCACTTCATACTTCAAAAAAACTTAGATTCAAATCTCACATGTTTTACTTCGGGTAATTATTTGGTTTTAATTTTTCCAGATTCGGAAATGTGTGTGTTAATTTAAATGAAATTTTAACAGCGAGAACTAAAAGGGAATAAATAATAAAATCACGTGAAAACACTTTTTTTCTCAATCAAATCAAATGCAACAGTTTCATTTATTTCTACACTTGATGAAAATTCCGACCTTGGACTGGCATCGAAATTTTATTTATTTATTTTAAATAAAGCCTAAATACCATATTTATTTAATGATGAGCGAAAAAGTTTCAGACTTTCGAGTAAAAGGCCTAACGCGTCGAGTGTTCAATTCTTCCGCAGTGTTAAATAAATAGTTTGGGAGCTGATGCAATATATGGAAGGATTAGCGCCACTTGTTTCACGATTAGGCATTTCATTTTACATTTTATGCAAAATGAATAATACCATGTTAGGCCCGAATATCGCACATATTGAATTGGCGAAAAATACAATCTTGGCGTAAGGACATATTTTGCACAAGATATATTTTGTATCGAAAGGAAATAATTGTCAAAGGGAATGAAACAAATACAAAGGACAATCGAAAATCAGGGCAATATCAAAATTATCAAGAAAGAAAAGATATAAAATCTATTCAAGAAAGAAGCCAGATTGAGAAGAAACAGTTTGTTTAATTCTCGAGATTAAAATGGAGGCCGATTAATTGTCTTCAAATTCTGAATAAAATTTGAGTCTATCTTCAGTCAATTTTTATATTTATGATTACTTTTAAATGAAGGTAACATATGAAATGGCAGGTAACAAAAATATATTTATTTTAAGAGTGAATTGTATTTCAATCCAATAACTTTAGGATAAACATTTCATTGTTTTTCAAAATAAAGTTCAATCTTGGTGATACAAAGAGCTTTCAACTATATTCATAAGATATATTTCTAAAAAGATTTTCCGCACAAAATACCATTTTCACGTAACGTAAATGATAAAAATTACGTTAAAATTAAATGAAAATCGCCAGCCGATGAATTATACCTAAAATATTTCTTTTCTTACCATAGCAGGACCTTTAGATCTACTTGTAAGCTATATCTACTACAAGAGGTACAGTTATGGATGAAATACCAGTTGTGTAATATTATTTCACAGCGTCATTTCTTTACGATTCGCAGATAGGCATGATTATTGGTGCTCACTTAACAAAACCTCGAGAATCTTTAACAGCCAAACCTGTATATGTGACAAGAGGAACTGTGATTAAAAGTATGGCTAGATATCAAAAAGAACGACGTGTTATTTATAGATATGGAAACTTCGGAAGAAAATGGAAAATTAATTGACAGAAAGGTATCAGTGAACAATGAATGGCATGAATCAATTGCCAAAAACATAAATCTATTTCCCAAAAATAATAGTAGGCTTAAATATCGGTCGAGAAGATCTTATTTGACGTAGAACATTCGTAAGAAGGGACACATTAGATTTTTACGATCTTTTGAAACGGCTAATCCTTCATTACTAACACCAATGCCTAAAAAGGCATGTAGTTGTACAGAGTTTAAAAACTGAAACTTTGATGGGCAGTAAGCAAATATTTGATCTTAGAATCGTCTTTCTTTTTGTTTCCCATCACAGGAAGTTAATGTTTATATAGCATTCAGCAAAAAAGGTTCAAACTGGACTACTTGACTCGATTTCTTCATTAAACTCCAAACTATTTACTTTTTCTCCGAAGTGTACCGCAGGTCGTTTTAAGGAACAAAATAACATGAAACAATTTTCTTGTTGCCCACAATCACCAGACATTAACAGTATTTAATCGTTATGAGAGGACAATTTCTTCCATCATTATTTTTTGCAAAGGTGGGACAGATTTTAATACAGGAATGATAAAATACAGTTATCTCGTATATAATATACATCTAATCCATGTAGATTTGTTGCTTTCCATAAAGGTGGACTAACAACATATGAATTAAAGTAACAATACTGATTCCAATTTGTCTGCCACCTCGTTGTGTAATGCACTGTCGACAAAAATGGTATCTAATTTCGAAACTAAAAATTAATTTTAATTTCAAATTACATAAAGTTATGTATGGCAGTTTCTAAGTTATTTATATAGAGAGGTTTCCTTTATGTCAATTGAATTCGTGATGTTAATTGAGTGTCTTAAGCATATGATGAAGTAAAATTTTCAACGTTTAAAGATAATTGACCAATCGGTAGATAATAAGTAAAACGATTGTACAGCAGTAAAAAAAAAGGTACCCTTATAACTTTCAAAATTTGGATCGCAGCTGAGAAGAATCCATATCAATATTAATGGGTAAATGAAATTTAATTATAATGTTAATGAATTAATTGATTAAAACTGATATCTAACTTCCCAAAAAGAATTTTTCCTTTATTGAACCCGAGCTTTTTGGCAGAATTGATAGAGAATGGTCTGAATAGTCTCTGTTCCACATTTCATTCCAATCCGTTAGTTAATTCCAGAGACACTGAGAAAAATCGTTATGGAACTATATACTAGATTACTTACGGCTACCATTTTTATAAGACCAATTAAATCATGAAACACCTCGAAATATTTTAACCGCGTTCACCCTTTTAGCTAAACTGCAAAAAAAAAAAAAAAAGACGAAAGAAAGAAAAGAATTCAGTGAAAATAAATCAGGAATTATTTACGATTCGGAACGCTTAGTTATTTACATTATTTGACAGTTATTTGTTTTCCCGGAAGAATCTTCAAAGCCTTTTAAACGGCGAATTTCGCTTTGTTGGAGTTTGTTCCTTTCTATCAGAGATAATTTAAACTTGTATCTTTCGTTCTAGAAAAATAACATTGCGTGAATAGGAAGAAATGCGTGATTAAAATTATAAAGGAATACTAAATGTTAAGTTTACAGTTACTGAATAAACTTATTTAATCAGATCCTTACTATGAAAATTAAAATCACACAAATTTTTCGTATTTTCCTTAAAATGTATTATTAACTGAATAATGAAACAAAATTACTAATCATCAAAATAATGCATAAGATTCCTTTTTTAAAAAGAAAAACTACGGTTGTTTATCAAATTTTTGAATTTGAAATTTTATTTTTGAAAATCTTGAATTTTAAATTTTATCAAATTCCAGTGTTTGTTGCTCAAATCCAGTAGAAAGAAAGAAAGAAAAATGGCACAAAAAAAGTTGCAAAAAAAAAAAAGAAAAGAAAAGAAAGAAAGAATTCATGAGATAAAAAGAAAAATGAATATCTAAAGCTTGCGAATAAATTTATGAGAAAATAATATACACAGAGAGATCAGTTTCATTATTTATTTGAACAAATTATGCAATCAAAACTTTAAAAATATAAAATTTTTAATGAAATTTTCGATAATTCCGCGAGAAAAAAAGCATGATTAGCGAAGTCATTCCACTCTTTTTTTTTTTTTTTTTTGTTCCAAATTTTCGTCTCTAAGAAACCTAAATACCGATGACGCAATTATTTATTTGGCAGACGACCAACGGAAGTTTTTTCCCCTTTTCTTTTTGGTTTTTATTGTCAGACGAAGCAACCTTCACTCATACTCTTGAAACTCTCGACCACCCCTCTGCGTCCTGATTGGATCAATCGATGATCAATGAAAAGAACACTTTACCAAATTATCGATTCGAAGTTTTCGCTGATGCTTGTTTACAGATGACAGAGCATATTCCTCCGTCGCAGCTCACAGATTTGAAACATTATTTAAGTTTAGGATATAGCGATACCATTCCGCATCATAGGTCTGCCAGACAAATGAGATGTATCAATTTCTCATACGTGATTACTTTTTTTTTGCCCTTTTACAAGGTCAAAAAACGAGACCGAAAAAATTAATCTTCATCGAATCGTGATGTTCTAACAAGTGGTCGCAGAAACAGGCAGATGTTTTTGGTACTGATTCAAAAAACTAACAAATTTGAAGGCTGTTATCGAACTAATATGTTCCTTTAATGACACAATAACAACTGTCTTTCAATACAGACTTTTCAATTTGTTTTGAAATAAATACAAGTAAAAAGATTTAAACAAGATACACATAAAGATGGACTAAAAGATATAAAAATAAATTTTTTTTGTTACAAAATAATGCATTATAAAAGCTTGAGGAGCTTCGATAAGATACCTTTGTAATTCCTGTTAAATTAAGAGCCATGACAGACACAAAAGATATATTAAGGTCTCAGGCTTTTAAAAATGTATGAATTATTTTGCATTCAAAAATTGTTTTTATATCTTTCAGTTCATCTTTGAATAAAAGCTTGATTTATTAATTTTTTTGAACTTATATTTCTTAAATTCTTTTTAATTTGGAAATTTAAGTCTAAAACGCCATTACATGAGCTATACATGTATTCAAAATTTTATCCGAAATAGACTTTGTTCAGAGCAAGACCCAAAACCCTAAGTCTGTCACTGCTTGAACATGCTATTGTATTGTACTGTTATACGTGTGTGCAAAATTACGGCTCAATCAGATGATTGAAAGTGGTTTGAGTTTAAGGACCCGCCTCCAAGTCCACACTGCTTCTGCATATCATAATATTGCATTGTCATCAGAATTCAATGTGCGTCCCAACATATACGAACATAGGAAGTTAAATAAATGCTCGTAGAAATTTATACAGAGTACTTAAATCATAAGTAAAATTTTGCAATCTCATAGAGAATTTAAATTCTATTGTAAAGAAATAGTTCTAAATTTCAATTCCAAGAAATGTATTCATTGGTCTTAATACAAAAATATAATAATTTGTTGGTGAGTAAGTTATTTCATATTACACACGACATGAGAAATCTTAAGTATGGAAGTAAAGTTATTCCAATTAATGAAAGAGATGAATTATATACCTATTGCTGGCGAAACTGATAAAGATTACATTCATAATTCTATTTAAAATAAATCCTTTTTAACATTAAGTATCGCTTCACGAGCTTTAAAGCTGCAATTTTAATTGGAAAAAAATAACCATCTGTGGGAAAAGAAAACATTTTGAGAAATCCGAGTTTGATACTTTTCACTATCAGATTACTGGTTGTAAATCTAATAAAATTGGGAATTTTATTAGATTTTGCTGATGTAAATATAAAATTAGCCTGGCTAAATTTATATTTACATCAGCAAATTCTGATAAACAGCATGTGTTAAGGATCATTTTCATTTTTATCTCATATCTTGTTAACTTTATCATTGCTCTTTTCCAATTTGATGGATAAAGATTAAAAGAAATCAGTGGAAATGAAAAATTTTAAAACTTTATACTTTTCGGTTAATACTTGGATTTGGTTTAAATACGTCGCATTAAAATTGTGCGGTGGGCAATGGACAGACAAAAGCTGTAGACGTATCGCCCACTATTAAAAACAAATTTATATGCGATAATTTCCCCAATTTTATTAGAATTCAATGCATTCTCAAATACTACTATACAAAATAGACGTGTATATCTGATTTGAATCTAACAAGCAGTGGCGACAAGCAGAGTGGGAGCAAAGAGACATAATTATACATCCCCAAGATTTTTTTCTGGAAGTTAAAATATACTTAAAGATAATTCTTTAATTATATTATTATAGATCGATAGAAAACATTCTTTTCTTCCAGATAGTAATCTATAAGTGTCTAAAACAGGCATAAGAAAATGCATATCTGAGCGTATCACCTCTTTGAGTAGCTGAATCATTCACAAACGCTAGTTTCAATTTTCGTAAACGAACGGTAGTCAGAAAATCTGGATCGATTTTTTTTTTTTTTTTTTTTTTTTGCTTTTGACTAAATTGATGTGTTTACAATTTTATAACTTTAAATTTGCCTGAATATTTTTCAAAATTTTTTTGATTTGGCAATGAATAAGAGGAAACAGAGGTCGCTTTTAAATTAATTTAAGTAAGTGGGAAAAAAATTCCAAACTTTAATTTGAAACAGATTAGTATTTTTTTATTATTTTTTTTATTAATGTCACACTAGAAGTCCACACTATTGGCGAAGGACCTCGTAATTTTGAACCACGGTCAAGTGACGTAATTTGAAGCGGAAAGTAGCATCCTTGATCAGTTTTAAAAAGGAGAAGCAACATTGATGTCGCGTGTTCTTTAGTTTTTACCCAGTGGTAATGCTAAACTAAGGAATCTGCTTCTTTCAGGGTGATGATGATATACAACCGCATCCCTCCCCTCCCCCGGAAAAAAAATAATTTCTGGGTACGTCACTAGGATTGACATTTTACATCCAAATTTAAAGTGATATTTATTGAATTCCCAAGTAAAGGCAATGATATTTTTCGGCCAAAATAAATCTCTGAAAGAAATATTATATATAATCTTTCTTCAGGTTTGAAATACTTTTAAACATCTACTAAACACATACAAACGTAGCTTAGCAGAAATTCGTATTGAAACAGGTAGCATGAACGCCTAATATAATTTTCAGTATATGAGTTAAATAATATTTAATAAAATTATTATTGTTGCGATTTTACGTGCAAAAGAAATATAATAACGATTTAATTTTATTTTAAAAAATGGAGCCTATTTTTGAAACTCTCTTCTTAAACAATTGACCTTTGTTTTAAAAAACAATTTCTTATAAACTGTTTAAAAAAAAAATTAAGTAATTTAGATTCGGACGATTTGTAAAAGTCGATATTCAAAACACGATACCATAAACGACAGGCAGTAGAAACACAATGCACGTTATAATTCTATTTACGGTTAATTGGATATTTTCATTTAATTTAATTCAAAAAAAAAAAAAAAAAAAAAAAAGATTTAATAGCAATTTCAAATACTGTTAGAATCTCCGAAATATATGACAACACCTGGTAAGTAAATATTTCAAACGGCATTTCTCTCAATCAGAACTTTTAATTCAGTTATGAAAAAAAAAATGAATTATACATTAGTTCTTAACGAGCTGTATGCGTTTAAAGACTGTTGTAATGTTAATAAATTGAATATAATAGAAATTTCCAGATTTTAAGTTGAACGGTTCGAATGAGTGAGTGATAGTTGGATTCACGGCGCTAAAGCCAAATCAGGCTATGCTGCACCAAACCATGTGCAACTGATCTTGGAAGAATAATGAGAAAAAAAAAAAGGTTTAACAAGATGGATAGAGAAGGATCACGAGGATATCCAGGGGATACGTCATCCGTGTTTAACAAAACCCCGGAGCGGAAAAACTCACTAGGATATCTCGGGGTCGTTATATCTGCACTTACCTAAAGAAAATAGGCCTTTAAGGAATCGGAAATATTTGAAAACAACGAACTACTGAATCAACCGCTTGCACCCTCTCAATTATTTTTTTTCTAAAAAAATTGTTAGATTTAATATATTTTATGGAGCTCAAGAAATATTTCATTTGATTACAAAATTCACTACCAAATGGTCGGAATAAAATTTAATTAAAATTAATCTATTATTTGGAAGTTGAGTTTCGAAAATATTAACATATTGTAACGATATCCTAAACGTACAGTTACACAAAATTTCAGAACTCTAGCACACATCAAAAAGTTAGTAAAAATAAATCGCAAAATTTCATATTCACGGCTTGAACGAAATTAACTAAAATTGCGTAAGAATTAATGTTCCTTCGATCTTACTCTATTTATAATATTATTTTTAAATAAAATATATCAAATTGTGTTCGAGTTACTTACGGACAAGTTTCTAAGAAATAAAAACTTAGCTGTCAGAAATATTAGCGTGTACTACATAACAGTTCTTAGTAAGAAAGTCGTCAATGTTTGTAAACAGTTAAATTATACAAGAAGAAAATTTGTCCTTGATAATCAATGCTGGCTTGACCTTTAATGAATGAAACGTAGAAAGATAACACTGTATGTTTCCTCCTACAACACAATGGCGCTTTAACTGAGGGAAAAAAAATAATAAATTCAGATATCATCTTTCTCCAATACTCATAAATTTCTTTTCAGATTATCTTGCAGCTAATTAAGTGAGGAGAAAAAAAGACGAAAAGAATTAATTGTTTGAGTGTATGAAAGAAATTATGCATATATATGTAAACGTCGAATTTTAAAAATCAATTGTTAAGGCTTTAAGTAGCAAAATATTAGTAAAAAAAAATGAAAGCTTGTTAAAATGTACAAAAGGAATAAGTATTCATTAAAAATCTTTTCAATTATTTACTTTATTGTATATCTAACAACGACAGAAGAACTCAGGTATTTCAAAACTCTCAATTCATTAGAAGAAAAAAGTGCAAATTATATAGTTTGAAAAAAAAAATTAAGTGATTACTACTTGGTAAAAAATCAGACTGCATTGTAAACTACAAAATTAATTTTAATTTTTAGCGTTTGTTTTAAAAAATAAACGATAAACGAATAGTAACTTCAAGGAATATTTTCAATTTCATATATATATATATATATATATATAAACTTTTGATGGGTTTTTTTTTAAGTATTTGGTTTGATTAAAAGTTTTTAATTTTAATTTGCCAGCAAAGGGAGTCACAAATTATTATAGAAGAGTTTCTTTTATGAATTTTAAAAGTCTCGTTTTACCATTTTAAGTAATTTTATTTATTGTAAAGATTATTAAATTTGAAAAGATTATTTGGTTTAGGTTTTTAAACGATTAAAAAAATTGGAAAAGTATTTTTCAGTAAATTCTTCAGTTTTGTACATTCATTCAGTCAATCAATAGTTAAATGATTGTACAATGTTGATAGCACCATACTGGTATAAAATGACTGTAAAAAATTTTGTACAAAATAAAAGCTATAATTTCTCAGTTTTTATAAAATTTTAAGCATGGATTATTGGAAATATTTTTTTCAAAGTTAATGATTATTTACTTTGGTTTTAAGGAAATTATTTACTTTTTTCATTTTTCTAGTTTGAAATTCTGATGGTTTCTGAAATTTTGATTATTTTTGATTCATAATGTGATGTTTTGATAGTTAGATCCGTAAAACTGGTTTAAACACGTTTTCCCCATTCCAAAGTTATTTGTATTACTTTGTTTCCATTTATGTTACTCATTAATTCTTTTCTTTTCTCTTGAGATTTGAGGAGTTTTTTTTATTTAACTAAGTGGTAATTTTCAGTTCATGTTATATATTTGTTTTGAATTAAATTTATTAAGTATTTGGTAAACTTATGATTCATTAATATTTTGTATGTGTTAAAATTAGAATAATATTTTTAACTATATGATATGGTTACTTTGATAATTTACTGATTTTTTTCATTTAACTGTTAATATTTGTAAGTGCTTAGTTTTAATGGTTTTTTTATCATTTGTTTTTAGAGGATTTAATCTGAGGATCATTCTAATATTACTTGATATAATTAAAAATACGTGTGTAATTAATATTAATAATTATTCAGATTCTTCAAATAATATTATCTGGAACAAAAGTTAGTACTCAATGATTTATAACAAATTGCAACAGATATAATTAAGTTTTTTTAAAAATGAATTTGAAGAACTTTAATTCAATTTTTCAATTAATTATAGTTTTCAAACTTGGTTTCTTGAAGCAATCTCTTTTGCAAGTCGGGTTAAGGACAGACTTACTTTTAAATATTTTCCAAAAGAGAAAGGCATTGTAGAAAAGCTCGATTCATACAAATAAGACGTTGAGAATGAAACGGATATTTATGTTAGTCTTTTTGTAACAGTTGAATACAGCTTCGTTAGGTTTGGTTTCATTAACGTCGCACTAGAAGCAAAACGAAGGGTATTGGCGACGGATTTTGTAATTTTGAACCTTGGTCAAGTGACGAGGACGACATCTGAGCTGGCACACCTCTCTCTCCTAATTTCCACACCACGTCAAGGGTGGATTTTGAGCCTCCACAGATTTAACGTGCATCAGCCCCGGCTACGCGGCAGGTCTGATGCCATCAAGGGTTGAATCCGCCGACTCGACGAAAACTGCCAGTCGCGATGGATAAACAAATAATAAACCAGTTTTGAATAAAAATAACAGAAAGTTGTTTTTATTCGAAATTGGCAATAAATAGTTTTGATTTTTTTTTATTGCTTAATCTTCAGTTTTACATACGTATAATGCTAACATTAGCTACTGCAGAAATTAATTGATATTTACCTACTACAACAATTACTTTCTAATATAATTAATTACAGGGCTTTTCGTGTTTACTTCAATTTCATATATATTTATTAATTATATCACCTACTGTAGAAATTGATATTTATTTACCACTCAGTTATTTCCTAATACAATCAGTACAGCAGTTTTGGTATTATTTTCAATTTTATACCCATTTGATGCTATATATCATCTACTGAGAAATTAATTGATATCTATCAGCAATAACAATTATTTCCTAATATAATCTACTATAAAGGTTTGGTCTTTTATTTGTACACAGCTGTGATTCTGACTTGCTTAAAAATATTTCAATTTATGTTTCAGATAACTTTTGTTGTAAACTGTTTAAAAATAGATAGATTACATATAAACTTTCAGAAAAAAATTTCAGCTTATCATATGGTTATCAACTAAATGAAATTTTTGAATTAAATCAACTTATTCAAGATACATATACTGACTTTTACAAACCGTACAGACTAAGAAAGAAACTAAATTTCTAAAATTCAGCATAACAGTCTAAGACAAATAAATATTTAGCATTATTCCACAATATTCCCAGAAATTCAATACCTATATTTTTAGGGATTTCAACAAAGCAAATAAAGAAAGTGAGACAATAAGCATATCTATCTCCTCGGCTTTCAAAGCAAATATTTATTACCATTTGAACACTTCAGGCGTTTCCTGGAATATAGTATTTTAGTAGTCATTTAAAAGACATATTGTCAAATGTTAGCCAACGTCGTAATTTTGCAGTAAATTCCGTAGTTTCAGAAAATCATGACATTTTGTTCCGCTTCATCTCGCTTAGGGAATGACTATTTTCCTGTCACAGGTCAAGGCATCTGTCCATTTTTGACAGGTGCTGACATCATAGTCGTTTGATTAAAGTGCAAAATTTTATTAATATTCTACATAAATTCTTTTCTTTGAAATTCTTAAGTGCTTGTTATCTGTATACAGATGAAGCCAAAACATTATTTTTGAAGTCAAGTATTTCTACAAATAGTTAAAGAAAAAAAAATTATTTCTACTGAAAATTAAAATATAAGAAATAGTGATGTAATCTTCAGGTTTATTCTAATTTAATTTTGTAATTAATCAATACTCAAAAATGATTAAAAATATATTTCTTCTAATTACTTCCTTACATAGTATCCCTAGGATTTTATTACAGATATAAAATTACGCGTTGATTATTTTTACTATACAAAAATATTAGATACGTAACACAAGACAAGCCATAAATTAGAATAAAATAAAATTTTCGTATTTCATTGTAATATTATCGTTTAAAAAACGCGACTATATTTTCATTCAATGTGTGCGGGAGTGATAACTTCTCCATCCTCCATCCGAAGAGGACCACTTAGCGAGTTGCTACAGAAATGGCCCCTTTCCCCGTCTTTACATGAATTAAACCGAGAACTGGAAGTGTTCAGTCGAAAACCTCCATCTTCTCTCAACCTTCCATCCTTCTCTCGATAGATCACGGGTCAGAAGAGAAAAGACAACAAAAGCAAAGATGCAGACGCAGGGCGATGACCAAC
This sequence comes from Nephila pilipes, assembly GCA_019974015.1. Lineage (NCBI taxonomy): Eukaryota > Metazoa > Arthropoda > Arachnida > Araneae > Nephilidae > Nephila > Nephila pilipes. Next base: position 140,625 of record BMAW01117168.1, on the reverse strand, counting down.
ACAGCAAGAACGAAAGGACGCGATTCATTCGAGACGGTTTTGAATGCGACGAATTTGCTGGATGAGGAAGTGACAAATATCGCCTCCCCCCCTTGTTAATAAGCAACAATAATGTAAAAATGTTAATAATAATTATGTATCACTGAAATTAATTATTATCAAAATTAATGTAACAATTTCAAGGTGGTAAACAGTCTGTATGACTGAAATCATAACTTAATCTTTGCTCATAAATTATTTTCATAAAATAAATAGCTTTATGACAATCTATTAATTTAAAATGTGTTGATATAATTTTATTCATTATGAATAGTAGATAACGATAAAAAAAAAAAGCTATTAAATGTCGGAGGTTTATGTATCAGCGAGAATCATGCTCATTTCAATCAAAAAGATAATCATCCATTTTATTGGATTAAATTTTCATAAAAAGAATTCATTCATAAGTGACTTAAAGCCAAGACAATATAATTAGTTAAAATGAGTGTTATGAATTGTTTTGGACTGTATTGCAACGCTTGTTCAAATGAGTGAAATAATTTGCATCTGATTAATGAGATTAATAAAATTCTTATATAATATAATATTTACAAAAAAATAATTTTTCAAATATTACATTTCTTTCTAACAAAAATTAAATTATTTTTCAATTCAAATTGAATAAATGTCAAACGGAATTGAAAACTGAATTTCAAAATAGTAAATTTCAGGATTTTTAAAGAGCTGGAAGAAATTATTTTAAAATCAGTTCAGTCTCACCTAAACGGCGCTTAGCACATGTAAGCGACGGAAATTTAATCAAAAAATTAGAGCTGGTTTGGTTGATTGGGTATAATGGCAAAAGAGCTTTATTTGGCTACGATGTGACAAATATTCGTTAATTTTTAAAGCTCTGTAAATGCAAGGTAGAAAGAAAAGGAAAAATGGAATGACAAGGAGAAGGGTCAAATATAGAAAAAGATTACTCGAACACTCCTGAGACACATCCCTCTTGTTTGCCAAAGACAGAAAACCCCATGTGAGATAGATAGAACCCTTTGCCTCCTCAGGGGCTCAAGAGGAGGCTTCTGAGGAGACGAAGAATTTGGAACAACAGTCAGTTTCTTTTCTCAGTTATCTTCACTTTCAAGTAGAATGTTTAGGAACAGTAGCCTTCTCAGGAGGACAATCTCTAAGCCAGTAGTTCCAACGGGTCTGTACATTTTTCCGATGGAAGTAGAAAAGGGTCCTTTTGTGTGTAAAGTAAATTTAAGGAACGTTGAGGACCAACCACTGCCTCCCTCCCCAGTGGCAATACTCACAAGAACGCAGCTGAATATCCTGATTAATATTCAGAATACTTGTTTTAACCAATAGTTCTAAATGTCCTTTTAAGCAAAATCATTCCGCATTTCAAGTAGGTGTATTGGTATATAATATATTTGTTCCCAATTTATTCGTGTACGAACATTTGATTAATACAATCCGTGAATTTCAATGTACAGGATGTTTACAAAAGAATGTTCAAATTTTGAAGAGCTACAATTTCAAAAGTAAAAAAGTTAACTTTTTGAACAAATTAAATTAAAAATAACACTTTAAAGTTCAATGAGACCACCAATAGAAACACGAAAGATGTCCAGAAGTACGATTCATGCATTGGTCGCAGAGTAGATAACTATCTATCTCTTAATCATAGGCTCCCAAGAGGCCCTGATTTAATACCCTTCTCTTTTTTCCCCTTTGGGGCTATTTATAACATTAAGTGTATTTTCCGCCACAATCAGCTAACATTAACGAACTGAAAGACATAAGATATCGAGTGGTGCCTTATGCCCCTGGAGATCTCGTACAGATTTATATCCCATTCCAAAAAGTCGGGCTGTCTTAGAAACTTTTAAGAAGGTATTTAAAACTATTCAAACAGTAACCCCAGCAAGCTAAAAATAAGTGTGCATTTTATTCCATAATAGACTAGATATTGTTCATGTTTCAGATGGTGTTCACGTTTAATATTTATAAGCTATTAAGTGTTACTTTCATTTTAATTTGTCTAAAAGATTGCCGCGACTCTCTGCAAAAACGACGGTAGAAGTTCGGTGATATATCGACAACAAATAGACCCGCCAACTCAACTAGAGACAGCCGATGATGTCTATTGGAAGCTGCCCATAAATAAATACAAAACTCAGAACAACATGAAGAGGATCTGTATCAATTGCAGTAATGGCTGGGAAAACGGCCTCCTCTTAAATATCGTGCAGAATGTTCATCTTCGTATCATCACGATGAAACAAAAGGGGGCGGTTCATGGTGGTTCTCTTCATCAAAGCCGACTAAAATTAAAACGCCATAATACCTAACAGGAAGGGCAATCCCTTTCGGTCTAGTTGATAAAAGCACTGCATAAACGTGACCAGACTTCTTATCGGGCCAAAAGATTGAAGATTCGAAACACCTTCGGCACTCAAGGTCAGTTATCCTCCTCCGCCACGGGGTAGAAAACATCACTATCGAATCATTGCTTGAAAATGTGGGCTATGATCCCCCCCAAAAAATTGGAAAAGTATAGGTTATATTATAGATTTCAAGTATAGGGGGATCGGTGCTATTTAAAGAAGGCTATAGACCTAGAAATATTGAGAATCTGTGCTTCAGAACCTTCTTGGATGAGTCTAGCATCCCTTGGTTAAAAAGAAAGCAGAAAGACGATGTATAGAAATCGTTTTATGATGTTAATGAACAGCATTCATAAATACTGTAAACGAATCTCGAAAGAAATCTAGGTATAACAGAACTATTTTAAACAAGAAGCTTCGACGCGTGGAATTCCGATTATTCAAAGAATTTTCTGTAATTATGTTGGACAAGAAAAAATTAAGCGAAGAAGTGGGTGGTTATTTCTGATCATTTTTGTGCAAAAATACCCAGTAGCAAAATTACGTAAAAACGATAATGAAAGGCAAAATCGACAGAACAAAAATTTAATGCTGTGGTATGTTTCACTACATCGCTAGGGAGGAACTAATGAAGTCAGTTATTTTACTGTTCTTGTAGAATGATATTTACTACATAAAATCCCCCGAAAGCACACAACAACAATTTAAAAAAATTATTTATTTCAGAAGAGGTTTGAAATCGATTTTGTAGAAAATTCACCCTTATTCCATCAAATATTGGAAATGTAATGAAAATCGTATGGCATACGTTTAATTTCTTTATGGAAATAAAAAGTCGAAATATTAAGTAATCACGAAATGAATGTATAAATAATATAAGAGCATATCTTTAGAAATGAGGAAGAAATTTAAATAAAGCTTTAAGTAGAGAGAAAGAACGATTTCTTTGAATATTGAGAATTTACGAATGCACAATGAGATTCTATTTATTTTGGATGATTAAGGATGAATTTTCATTTCATATCGTAGTTGTTATAAAAAGTACTTGTATATTTTCTCCCTTTATATTCTGAACGATATTCTTGAAAATAAAAAGCAACGCCAAGTAAATATTAAAATTTGAAGTGTGTTTACTTTTCAGAAGTAAAAGCTTCACTTCAAAATAAATAAGTAAACCAGGAGGATTAAAAACGATCTAATTTTAACTCCAGAAACTTAACTTCTTAGAGTTTCTCCGCGTTTACACCTGATATCGAAATGGAGATCCCTTTTTTAGTATTCTACATTTGACAGATAAGTTACGTAAACATTTCAAGTGACCTCTTCAAAGTATGTCAGCAAAATTATCGAATAGATAAAACTGGAGATAAAGTATATTCCTCATTTATTAAACGGTGAATGTTAAGAATGTTTATTCTTTCATTTGAAGGACATTTTTCTTTACTTTGTATATATATATATATATATATTTCAAATGATATGAAATGGTGTACAATACACTGCAAAATAATAAAGTTTTTAACTGATAAGAAATTAGAGAATTCTGAATCAATACACAGTTTTATTTACTGTAGTTTTATGCCATATATAAATACAAGCAACAATAACAATTCTATTTCATAAACTATGCATAATATGCATAGCTACAAAATAGATTTCAGAACAAAAATAATTACCAAAAACGCAATCAAAAACATACAGATCAAGTAAATTTTCATTCTATTTTTAAAATAGATCGATTGCATTTAGAAAGAAAACAAAACTCAATCACGAATAAAATTGTTGTCTCATGAGAATTAAAAAATCTCAGTATAATTAAAAAAAATTGTATACAATGTAATTTCTTCTTTTTGATAAATTATGAAAAATACTAGGGTTGTTTCCACTTTTAAAACTTATACAATACCAAACAGAATTTTCAATATCATAATGTATACATTTTTGTACTGGAAAAAATATTTATTTTGGTCTTAAGGCAACTTTGATGTTAAGCAACGACTTTCGGATTTGAATAAAAGCACTGCAAACTCTCAACAGTCGTTCTAAAGAATTTAGTTTTTGTTGTACGTTGAATCCATTAACTTAAAGATACAACAATGAATTTTGGACTTATATAACAAGACCAGTATGAAATGGTCGCACTAATAAATTTTGGTTTCTATGGAAATATTTCTACACATAGACAGATAAAAAATAATATATATATCGGTCGCTGTATAGACAAGGTCACTCAATGGAGAGTCTACATTACAACTAAATTCTTCAATCAAATCAAAAGATTTTATTTTTTTTCCCATTAAAATATATGCTCAGGATTTAAAATGCACACACATTAATTTTATATCCTTTGGTTAGGTGTCACGGGCCATTTTAAGCCAAGTCACATTACATTATTTATAATCTAATATCATCATATAAATTTGTTTAAACCCTAATGAAGCGCCATTCAAAACATTTACATTTCTTTAAGTAAAAGGCAGAGCATCTTCAGAAATTTGAAGAATTAGGTTATTTATGATCCCCAAAAAGATCAGACTTAAATATATTTATACTCTAATAAGGCCACATTTAAAACATTCTTTGTAAGTAAATTTTAAAATATTCATAATTAAAAAAATTAACTATTGCACGTAAAAATATGAAAATGTTTTATTTATTATCAACTTTAGGCGATAAAATATTTTCGAAATTGAAGAGAGTTAATGAAAAATGCAACTGGGTGAAACAGATTTAAGTACACCACATATTTCCAAAGGGAGTAGTATCAACCTTTAAAATTGCTGAGATCCTCCAGTGGATCAGTAGAAAGCTTAGCTATGAAAGGGGGACATGAAGATTTGTAACCACCCCGTCAGGATTGCTGAAAACTGAAATTTTAAAACTGAAACTTTTGAATTGATTTTTTTTTCTAAAAACAATTGACATTCGAAATTCCGTATTCCATATAAACATGCTTTTCACCTTGAAAATAAACACTGAAATTTGAAATTAATATTAAGATTTGAGTTGAAGAGTTAGACCCCACCCCTACCCTCAGGAAAACTTTCTCGCTACACTCCTAGTAGAAAGTTTAAACATAGTTAAGAAAAGCTGATATGTAATTGAGAATTATTGGTACAGTCAGTGTCAATGATATGAATTATGACAAAAGAGTTTAAGAGATGTAAAAGCTTCTACTTGTATCTATTGAAAAAAAGGTCAATAAATAACAGTCAATAGTTATGAAAATTTAGAATCATATCTAGGATCATACGTAATATGTTTCAAGAAATGCCACAATTAGAATACTCCATCAGAATTCGATTGTATTTTCTTAATTTTCAATCAAAAATGTGTAACTTGTAAACAATATTTTCAGTAACAGTTTAATAATTGTGATATTTTCTTAAATGAATCAGTAGAACTTTAAAAGCTAATTATTAAAACTTTTAAACGAATTTTTAAAAAATAATTAGTAAATTATTTATTAAATTTTTATTTAATAACATATAAATTATTTACTCGCGAAAAAAAAACTTTCCAAAATGCGTCGGGCCACATCGCATAATCCACGAAGAAGCTTTAGTTTCCAAAGAAATAAGCCTTCTAACTACGGTTATAACAGTAGTAAATTATATTAAAATGAGGTCCCTAAAATCAAGAATCTCTTCAGTATTTTATAAAAACATTTGTGCAGTTAAATCGGCGTTACTATTTCATTGCACGGCTAGATGGTTATCTTGTGAGAAATTTCTGCTTAAGTGTTTATGAATGAAGAGATGAAATTACCTCTTTTCTAGAAGAGGAAAATCTATCAGAATCCGAACTAGAATTGTGTAGCAGAAATTCAAAGCAAACAATACCTAGAAATGTTGGCAAATGTAGGTGAATTTGTTAAAAGTTACATGACTGAAGAATGTGTTTGTTATAACCACTGAAAATCATTTAGCCAAGGTAGAAAAGAATTTTAATAAAGTATTTTCTAGCCTACAACAACTAGTTATTACGTTACAAAAGGGTTAAGGATCCATTTCAAAATACTTCCGAAAGTCCCTCAACTGTCAAAAAATAAATCTTCATAGATTTCACGGCAAGAGACGAAATGAAAAGTAATAACTCACTCTTTGAATATCGGACAGGGGTGTATAATGAGTGTCTGCACTGAAATAAAAGCATTTCGTATATTATCACCAATTTCAACATCCTACCTTTGCGAAACCGGATTCTTTTGTGGTGGTCCTATGAAGACAAAATATAGATCTCAGGAAAATTTAAAAAAGAACTCAAAGGCTCTATTTCTATTATTAAACCTCCCATTGAGACTTTGTTCTGCAAGACAGGCTAATAATTCTTAGATTTGTTTTTAATTTAGCTTTGATAAGTTAATAAATAAATTGTACAGCACTGATGCAATCCTATTTATAACCGTATTACAACAGTTTAAAAGTATATTTTATTTTTTAGAATGTCAAAATGTTTTTTGTTTAGCTCTCCTTTCAGTATCTCAAAATATCAGTATATCAATTTTTTAAATATTTTGTTCGATTTTCTCGACCCCTTCCCCCCATTTAGTGAGAGAATCGCCGCACAGGTTGAAAATCGCTGGACGAAGCCAACAGAACAAAAAAAAAATTCTAAGTGATACCATAGTTTTTGATAAAAAAAATGATTGCATAACTAAGTCATCCGTCTATCACAATGAGTTTTAAGTTTCTCAGTAATTCTAAAACAACCAATATAGAGCAAAAGTATATATTAGTAATTGTAGAATAACTAATATATATTTTTAATAAAGAAATGTTCGCTATAATAATAGAATAAAACATTTTTCCATATACTATTTGTATAAAATTGATTACAACTAGATAAGATACTTTTCCGTTAGAGAAACACCACAAATTTTTGGCACCAAATTAACACATTTGGCGTAATTCTTCTCGAAGCCATTGGCTCGATATTGGATTTTTTTTCCAATAATATGCTTCTATTATTCACAAAATCCGTGTTTGTAAAATAATTTAATTTCTGTTAATTTCATTCATAAATCCCTTTCTAAAACAGGACAATCTGGAAATTTTTAAAAGAAATAGTTTATATTTCGCCCAGCCTACAAAACCAAATAAAACACGCCAAACAATTAACAACCCTAAGAAAAGCACTCAAAACTAAAGACCAGGCATGAAATTGAAAACGGCCTCTTAGTTCAGCATGGAACACTTCTCCTTCTGGAATGCATGCAACGCCTCATTAATTCAATCAATTAAGTCTGAATGTTGGCGGCCAAAGCTATTTGTCATTTATTGCGTCATTATCAAGAGCTCTATAGACGGGAATAACATTCAGTGACTGGATCAATTAAATTATTACTATCCTTTACATTAAAACGTTCATATCCACCAACTTGCAAATTGGAATACTTCCATCCACTGTTTAAATTCGAAAACAGTTTCATTTACGAAATTCTTTTCCATGACCATAAAAGAGCACATGGAACAATAGGGGGCAACATCACGGAAACACACTCACTCTTTTTTTCTCTCATTTCACAATTCCGAAACCCATTATGAGCGAAAAAATAATGTGCTTTCTTTAGTAAATAAGTTTTTGCCAATCGCCAATAGTCAATTTTGGCACCCCGGAAAGACGCCAAAACAAAACTGCTCCAAACAGAAAAGCTTTAACGGTAAAGTACACTATACTTATAAAATACGTCCCCCTTAAATTTACGTTAAATGTTGAATAACAAATTATTTTTGCTACTTAAGAAATATTTTACTTTTTCATGAAAAATTAGATTTAAGTTAACTTAATGAAACATAATTATTTTATTTCCAATGGAGAGAAAAATCAAATTTAGGTATTTGTCAAAGTGTAAAGTAAAATAATTATATAATGCTCCATGTATTGTTTTCAGTGATACCAACATCCTTTTAGATTTTGGAATGATGAATTTCATAAGATTGATCACTTTAAGCACAATACTGCACATATCAATTTCATGTTCTTTTGTGATTTTAAGTAATTTAATAGTATTTTCAATACTGAAATCAAGAAATGAAGGATTTGATATTCTTCATTTAAAAAAAAGAGAAAACAATTATGAAGCACAATTTTCATACATTAAAATGTATACATATTCATTTAGGTAATTTTAATATCATTCAATCCACTAAAAATGATAAAAGCCATGATTATAATTTTGTTTCTATTGCTAAAAACTAAAATTACCCGATTACTGTCAGTATCTTTTAAGAAAACAATATTTTCAAAAACTTTAATAAAAAAAAATGATAAATACTTCGAATTTATTCAACACAATATTATTAAATCTTTAGATGCAAGGATAAGAATAAAAAAACAATATATATAAATGGCAATAAGCAATCAAAAACGAACTTTTTTCTTCAAAAATCACACCATTACTTCTTAAGTTATTAAGAGAAATTTATAATGAATTATTTACAAATTAATGATACTCAAACATTCGTTCAAAGATTTCTTAAATACATCAGCATTTAATTCAGTTACAAATCATGTGGATAATAAATAGACGAATAAGCTATTGTATTATGTAAATATTATAACAAATGTGTAATCAGAATTTACACCTATGTGGAAGAAAGGAAGGAAAAGGTACGCATAAGTTGAGAAAGGAAAGGGTTGAAAATGATGCAAATGTGTTAGGAAATCGGTAAAATTCGATACATCCGGTTTTACCTGTTACATCTCAAATACCCAGTTAAGTGTGTCAATTTCCACAATTTATAGCCATAAGTTTAGAATTTTAGGAATATATTCATAAAACACAAATAACTTTACATTAAATTTAGAGGCCTGAAAGAATGTTATTTAATGACATTCGTTTTTAAACAGGGCTAGAGAAACTGTGTCGCTAATTCTAGAACATAAATCGCATAATGATAATATGTGATATCAGTTGTTTAAATATTGCAACTACATTTCAGAAAATTGGAATGTTTATTTGAATAATTATATTGTAAATTTTCGTTTCGTTTCTGCAAATCTCAAATTCTTTTATACTCTAATATGACAGTGATAATTTTTGACGATTTTACACAGTTATTTTTTTATTTATTGAGAACACATAAAAACTGAAATGCTTTCAAATTTTAATTCAGGAAAATAGCGAATCAATACCTAGGAAATATAAGGCGGCATACGAGTAAAATAATGATTTCTTCATAACGTGTATATTCTCATTGAAGAATATCAACATTATCTGCTTTTAGAAGAAAGTACCCATTTGAGGGCCAAGATAAACATTTTCGAGTTCATTGTGAAGTAATAAGCATATTCGCTAAAACCAATAAAAACATCGCTAAGTGTTAAAAATGTTCCTCATGTATTGACATACGATTCCCTTAAAAGTATTTGCTTAATTTTCTAGATAATATTTACTAATAATTTTTAATTACACGAGTTTACTCGTACATTCATCGTCACAAAACTTTGATTTTGCAGTAATCTTCACATATGGCATACCAAGAGACAATAAGATTCCATGTACGATTATGATTATTAATCTGTATACCTAAGATAGAGATTTGTAGTACCAGAGTCTTAAAAATTTTCGTTCCGATTATTTATGAATTTATTACAAAAACAACGAGCTTTAAAAACAGTAAAACAAATGCTAACCCTGAGAAGTGGGCGCGGTGGTGTAGCGGTTAGCGAGATTGACAGCGAACACTGCCGACCCAGGTTCGATACCCAATGGTTTCGGCTTGGGTAGCTGGTCAAGGGTCAACTTGGCCTTTCATCCCTCCGGGGTCAAAAAATGAGTATCAAGTTAGATTGAGAAATTAAGAGGGCATCTGGCGTCGGGATAGCGGCTCGGACTGTACACTAGTTAGTAATTAGAGCCTCAGGTCCAAAGGGAGTGAGTGTGAGTGATTGTAAAGTTTATTGGCGCAAGAGCCAGATATGGCCATGCTGCGCCAAACAAGATTAAACTGTGGTCTAGACGTGAAGTTGAAAAAAAAGGTAAAAATGGTTGACAAGAAGGAGGGTCGAAAATAGAGAAGGATCGCTAGGGTATCCCGGGAGTGCGTCACCCGTGTTTACCAAAGACAGTAAACCCCATGGGAAAGAAAAAGATCACTAAGGTGCCTCGGGGTCATGATGCCCGTACTTACCTGAAGAAGGCAAGTCCCTGAGGTCCCCTGATATAATCCCCAGACGCTGGGTACCCATTTTAGTCGCCTTTTACGACATGCATGAGCTACAGTGAGACTATTCTGTCATCCCCGGTCACCACACGGGTCCAGGTCCAAAGGGAACAGAACAGAGATGGTCAACCTTTAATGAGGCTTTTTAGGCCTGGGTAGGGTTTAAGGCTGTCTTAGCCTTGTGTCAAAGAAGCCGATCGAAACTTGGAGCACATTTCCAGACAGAATATTGTTCCAATTATAAAGATAGTTTGTGACGCTGTAACATATACATCCATTTGTTGTGCAAAATTTAGGAACATTCCAAAAGCTTAGAATTCTTTATTTGAATACGTAAATTTCAACACCCATTCATCATTACAAAAAAAAAAAAAAAAAAAAAGGAGGCGAAGCATGGGACACAATTTATACTAGAAAAAAAAAGGGATCGGTTCGGATAGAAATGATTATTGTTATCAAACGCGCTGTTCTATAAAAGATAGCGAAGTCAGAATATATAATTAAAGTTTGAACGTTATGTAGTCGGAAAAAAATTTCCAATTTAGGTCCTGTTCTTTAAGAAGCGCGAGATACTTAATTTAGAGCAAAATTTTGATTCTATATTTGCAACAAATATTTAAAATATCCGCCCCTTTCTAAGAGGCAAAATGGAACTCGTTTGCGCATGTTTTGAGAAATGCGTCCCAAGATGCTGGGAGTGACTGGTATCCGTTGAGCAAAAGCAATTTTAAGATAACTTATTGTGTGAGGATTATTTTCATAAACTTCGTTCTTTAAACGTCCACACAGAAAAATATTAGAGATTGAATACTAAGACCAGGGGAACGAAGTGACAAAATATTTCTTCAGATGGGTCTAATCTCTTAAAAGTTATTGATGCACGTCCATGGTTTCATTACGAATGTGGAATATTGCACTGTCTTCTTCGAACCAAGAACTTTGTTCCGATTATCTGAGCATTCCCTGACTTATATCAGAGAGTATATTTGAATAACGCAAAGTTTATGAAAATAATACCTAAATAATGGATGATTTGAAAATTACCATGTCACCATACTACAATTAGGACACCCCATGTTTCTAGTAGCGCTGTATTGACACGCATTTTAACATTTCTACATCCCAATTATAAAAATTATAGATTTGATTCTATTGAACTCCGCAAGAAAATATATTTAAATTTTTAGCTGTTTATTGCGTTATCATAACCTATTCTGCAACGCATTCATCTGATATGACTATCTCAGAAATTCACCATTGTATAAATTCTATGCTTCACATACAAAGAATTCAACAATTTGGAATTATTTTCCTTCTTTGTATTTTATGTTCGACAATTAAGCAACGAATTTAGTTTTTGTTGAGACAAATACCCATTATATATTTTTATTATTATTCTTTTATTTGAGTATCTTAAATTTTTTTAGGTTTGGATTCTAATTTTATTATCCTAGTATTACTTTATTTTATTTCAAAAATGTAGTAGTTATTCTGTAATTCCTGTGCACTTAAATTATTAACTTTTCAAATGAAACTGCATTAATGTTTCCATTGGAAAAATTGTATGATTCTTAAAGTGATTCCGTTTTTCATGTGTAGTACTGAAATTGGGCTTTTACAACTTGTTAATGTAATTCTTTAAAGTATATTTCATATTTTTACTTAGCACGAGATAAAGCCAATATTACAAGTTCTGCGTCAAATTTTTCATTTCGAAACTTTTTGAAATACGGAATAGTTTACAAACTTGAACTATGTTAATAATAGAAAACAGTAGCAATTTCAGAATTTTAATACGTAAATTGTATTTATAAATATACGTCAAATATATATCAAAAAAATAAAATGATGTTAATACTCCAAGCAAACAATTCATTTGTATTTATAAATATTTGTTTCGGTAAGTTTGATATCACGTTTTCCTGCCAAATACATACTTTCTAATTAGATATTTCGAATGCGAATACTTATAAATTCGGTAGATTTTTAATAAGTTTCAACATTTTCTTAATATCAACTTGAAGCGTTTACTTGTGAAAAACTAATTACTAAAAACACACTGTATTCCACTATTTACATTTCAATATATTCTTCGATGGTTTACAGAGAGGTAGATTTAAAATTTTAACATTTATCAATCAACCCTATTTAATTTTTAAACTTCTTACACCATGAAAATATCGTAAACTTTAAAGCATTGATTTCACACAGTTAAATGCGTGCACTTTATAAAATACTGTAGTTCTCATTTTTGAAATATCAGTTACCAAAATTTGATTTTCATGAGATTTCCATTCTACAAAAGGATTTGAGTTATTGACGAATGCGCAAATTCAATCTAAATCAATAAATATTTTCCCCCTTCTCTACAATTTCCGCTTACTTGAAAAATTAGTTAGAATCTGAATTTAACTTGGTTTTTGTCTCAAAAAATAAAATAAAAAAATAGGATAATCTATAAAAGTGACAGTTAATTTTTCAGTTTAAAATTTTTATTAAGCGGCCCAAAATGCAGCAAATGTATGCTGCATTCGAGATTAAAATCGTTGATTATGAAAATATTTCCATCAAAAGAAAATCATTGATTATGAAGAGCCAAATATATTTTGATCTCTAAAACCTTTTAAAATGCTAAAAATAAAAGAAGTCAGGCTTTACGCTCTTTAGCTCCATATATTTTTCCAAAAATCTTAAAATCCTTTTCTTTGAATGTAAAAAAAGAGAATTTTCTCTATCATCGATCGTTAATTCTTCAAGGCAAGAACTCCTTCCACAATTTAAGTAAATAATGGCGCACTTTCTGCAATGTGCATCGATGAGAATTTTATCAGTTCAGTTTCAATCGTAGACAAAACACACACTGTCTCCAAACGCACCTGTGACTAGAATATTTTCCCACCATCATACGAGAATTTAGGGAAACTTTTCCATTTTCTATGTGTACTCAAGCTAAACGGAAAAATCCCTACGCGAATTTTATTCAATTTCGTTTTCATTCATAGAGCTTTAACATTTTGATAAGAATCCCCTAAAATTATCATATCATCAAAACATGAAAGAAAAGAAGGAAAATATTTAGAAAGTATTACAGCGCTGCAAGGACGAAGGAAAACATGACTTGTTTTGACGTTTAGAAAATGCAATGTTTGGACTGTAAACTCTCAGTCAAGCTACCATTGATAAGAGGGTGTTTTTTTTTTTTTTTTTGCAATACAATTAAAATGTTTTTGTCCTCATAGCACTTAAAATCAAACACCGAAGTTTGGATAGCATATGAAAGATGCTTTTGTAAACGAAACAGAATAAATTTACGCAAACGCACTAATTATGTCTCACGTTTTTACTCCAGTTTTATTAATTTGCGCCGAAATTCGGAATCACGTAGACGTTAATAATGCCTATTTGAAAAACAAAACATTTTATAAATATGTAGGATACCTAAAAAGACAAATATAACAATGCATTTCAGATTACAGTGGGAAAATTGAAATAAAATTAAGTTTGAATAAAATCAATAATATAGAGCATTATTAAAAATACTAAAGTCAGTGACGTTCCCAGAAATTAATTTTTGGAATGTATATCGTCAATGCCATGAAAGAAGAAATTTTGTAGTTTAGAATTACCAATTGGTAAAAAGTAAACAATATGCTATATCAAACTTATCCCTCCAATTTAAAACCTGCAAGTATTGATATAATTTTATCAAGTATTAAAAATTGCAAAAACGAAGATTATTTAAGAAAAATAATTTAGATACCATAAAAATAAAATTTGCATTTTTTGGGGGTGCATTTTTTATAAGGGATTCCCCCCCCCTTCTTGTCTTCGTCTGCAAACACAAACCGAGTGGCACCCGATATAATGCAGCAAAGACTGTTCTTTTTTCTGGAATCAAATTTATTGAAATCCTTCTCTCTCTTCATGATGAAAAAAAAATTTAAAGCATGAGGAGAAAAAAAAAATTATCTCTCTTAATTTAAAATTTCAAACATCTATATAACAGTATGAAAAAAGAATTATTATGATATATTTCAATCTCGAAAAAAAATATTGAGGGGTGCATATGTGCATTTGCACACCCTCCCCCCTCTGAGTACGCCACTGGTTAATGTTATATATTTTTTTTCAAAAACACTCATATCATCAAGAAAAAAAAAGGAATAAAATTCAAATGATGTACACAATTATATAATCAATAAATTTAAAAAATGATGTACACAATTATTTTTTGTTATCAAGGAGCATCATAAAGCAAACGAAATAATTTCCAGATCACATATGTCCAACAAATCCAAGGGAACTGAACACACTTCTGATCAAGAAATGCATCCCTTTTTAACCCCTTTACGACCTTCAAATAAAGACAATCGAAAGTGCAACAAATACTCTTTAAAAGAACCGGTGTCGCCTTACCTCATCGTTAGTCCACATGTTGTTTTCTCTCTTTAAACTGGGATCTATCCAAAAAACATTTCTCCCTAACGATCTCGCTGTTCTGAATGCTCAATGAAAAAGCTTCCTGGTTTACGTACCCCAGACGTTTTTCCCTTTCAGCTGACTTAAAATTCCCTACTGATAGGGATTGATTATATTCAGAGCGCGCGCTCTGCGTTATTTGTCGTCAAGAGCGGAAGCGGTTTTTATTTTTGATTTGTTTGGGATGTTGATCCTTTTCTGTGAGTTTTCCAAAGCCTGGCGGGATGTTTGTTTATGTATTTTATCCAAGAATATCAATTCTAAAGTTTTTTCTCCTCCATCTTTCATCTCTTTCATGTGGTCTATGTTTTAATTTTTCTTCATAAAGGATCATTTATTTATCCAGTATGTAAAGTCGGTCAACGACTGGAACAGAGATATTTTGTGTTGATTGGAAATGTTTCGAATAAAGTAAGTTAAATATATATTTAATAAGCAAAACGGAAACAGCGAAATCATGTATCCGATATACCAAATAAAACAACCACCATTCAATATGTTCATGTTTATATATTCAAGGAGATTTTTGAACAAAAAATTGACCCAAAGGAAAAAAAATTCATTTGAATTCACAAAAATATTTTTAAGATAGTTTATAATATAATTAATCTTTAGTTTACTTATAAGTTCATTCTTAATGTATGCTGAAAACATTTCAGTTTACCCACACATTTAAATCATTTCTAATGCGTTGTTATTTATTAAATAGCCAGAAAAATTAAATTAATATCGAAATTAATAGGTTAAAATTGAAGTGTCAGTTTTGATTAGACATTTTAAACATAATTTGACCCATATACATTAAATAAACCATTCTTTTAACATATTTTTTTTAAAAAAAATACTTCACTAAATGAAATACTTGTGATGCATAAATTATTCAAAAATTTTGATTAATTTGACCCAAAATTGAGAAATTTTTCATTGGACAGGGGAAAAAACTTCAGTTTTATAATTCCAGTTAAACAGCAATCTTCATGGAAGGAATGGGGGGGGGGAAGGTTTACAGTCCTCATAACCTCTCCCTGTCGCTATGCCACTGGAGTGATGGTTGGTTAAATAATATGTTTTCCAATTGTTGAACTGTAATTTCTATCTTATTTCTTAATTATTGAGTTCTCTTAGTATATATTGCATTTAATTCCGAAATATCTCAAATTTCGGCTCCGAACTTGTTTCTTAGTTCAAAGTAATTTCGTTTGCCTGATTAATAAACAAAATATACTAAAATTGCTCAAAATTGTAAATCAACTCGCCTTTGAGTTGATAATTAAAAAGGAACATGCAGAAAAATATACAAAAATTCACAATACAAATATATAATTTTGTGTTTTCATAATACTTCGGTATAATTCGCAGTTATGTAATGTAATTATTCATAACGCTAAAGGTAAATGAACAAAGGTATTTTTGTTAAAAATGGAGTTGTGCTAAAAAACTGTGAAGGGTAACTTATGTTGATGTTCTAATTAGCGACATGCTCAAACAACGAAAACAAATGGTTTAAGAAATTGAATTTTTAAAAAAACGTTCGAAAGACTAGTTAAGTAATTTGACACATTTAAATATTCAACTATTCAAGGTGTCAAATTCTAAATATTGCCAAATTGTGTGTGAATTCTCACTTTCTTTCGAAAATCGGGTTAACAAATAAAATTTATACTAGAATTGTAATTTAATTGCCTTAAAACAGAAAATATTGTTGAATACTAAAAAACATTGCATTACCCGAATTTTTTTTTAAAAAAAATGCTTTTTTTTCATGAAAGATGTATGAAAACTTTTTACAGGATTCTAAATAAATAATTAAGAATGAAGAGTTGAAGCATTTATTTTTTTTACAACTTCAGTTGTTGGTGTAATACACGGGAACTTTGAATAAATGCTATTAATCATCTACAGTATAAGTTAATCCTGCTCTCCAATTGATTTTATTTTATATTAATGGTTTCTTTTCCTGTTTTCTAAATAGTAAACGTTTGAAATGTTATTTGGTTCAACCAATCACTCAGTATTTGTAATGAAATATTAGAGCATTTTTTAAATACTTAGATATGAAGTCTAACCTCGCTTTCCTTGGCTTCTATCAACTGACAAAACCATACATAAAATGGAAAGTAGGTAATGAAAGATGGGTAACAACAGTGTTGATGATAAATTAAAGCGTTTGAGCCCTACGTCCTTACATCTCCAGTCGAACAAAAAAGAAAGAAACGAGAGAGAAATTATTCCCATGAGATAAAGTATGTATTTCTGTCTAATAATTTCATAGCAACATAAATAAAATAAGATAAAAAGAAAATCGTTTGCGATAATATCCTTTCACATTTTTAAACTAATTAGAATTAAAAATAGACTGCATTTTTTGTAAAAGTAATGAAACG
The DNA here is from genome assembly GCA_019974015.1 of Nephila pilipes. Taxonomy (NCBI): domain Eukaryota; kingdom Metazoa; phylum Arthropoda; class Arachnida; order Araneae; family Nephilidae; genus Nephila; species Nephila pilipes. The sequence continues at coordinate 123,216 of BMAW01117168.1, read as the reverse complement.
TAGTTAAGATATTTTTATTTGCTATTGTTTAAATGGATAATATTCAAGAAAATTTTTATAGCACAGTAAATTTTTCATGCGGTTTATAAATCAATCTATTAAATAGAATTTTTTTAAAATCATGTTTCAGTTGCTTAATTAAATCTTTCGTGTTGCTTAAAATTAATATAACCCCCACCCCCTTCATTTCCTCGGTAAAATGACCAAAAGGCAAAATGCAATCAGCATGCTTTTTTAGGGTTACTGGAATTTGGCGACGAAATAAAACAAGAATACTTATATCGAGGTCTGTTGTACTTTTCCCTTCAACTAACCTCGAAAGAGCTTAGATATAATATTGTTGAATGGAAAGCTTCTCCCAATGAATGAACCGTGACTCATGTAAATTAGAATAGAATTAATACAATGAATAGGATTGAGGAGATGCATTTACATGCAGCGAAGAATTTAATACTGAAGTTAGTGGTCGACAGAGAGAGAGAGCGAAAGTTATCAATGAAGACATCGGAATTTTTCCTAAGCTGAGTAAGAAGGCAATCGATTCAATATAGTAAAGATCTACTAAAAATTAGTGAGTCGAACCCCCATCAAAAGTTCTACTTCGGATTCAGACGCTATTGGTTCATATCAGTTACTTACCCAGCTATGACAAAAATGCAAAGAAACAATAACACATTGTACAAAACAAAAAACACAAATCTAATTTTAATACTAAGTAGTTATTATAAATTTTGAAAGAGCAGAAATACATAAACTTTAAAAAATTATTTAATCTTAAAGATAAAAATTATTTAAACCTTAGTTGCTGGGTTGGTTTGACAACATTAATTTGCCTAGGAGGCGTACCTAAAACGACGGTCTATTTTTTTTTTGAAATGCGTAATCAAAAGCGAACAAATAAATTATTTGTCCTTTTTTTCACTAAAAAATTACTAGGAACTAAATATTTAGAGAAAATTTGGTTTCAGATATCAAAAGTTAGACCTGCGAACTCCAAACGCTCCACTCTGGCAAAATTGAACTGTAAAATGGGAACTAACCTGAAATAAACGCCAAACAATTTCAAAGCTTAAAATATAATTTGAAAAAAAAAACTAAATAGGTGCTAAAAAATACAAATTTAAATTGAAAAATTAAACGGGTGCTTAAAAATTGAAGTTAAAAAATTAAACAGAAATACACCAGTAACTATAAAAAAAACTCAAAAGACGTTTTTTATAAATGTTCTTCGTCATCCTTTTCACTGGCAAATTATAACAATTTCGCCAAACGACATTTGCGCTTAAAATCAGAACATAACGGTAACGGCTAAAATTACGAGGTAGCTATTAAACAATTTTAATTTGTGTGAAGTTAATCGTAGTGTAATTGTTCTTAGCTCTAGCACATAAAGTGTTGAGTCCCTTTTGCTTTTTCGGTGGTGGTGGTAATTCCTACTCCTCATACATTACCTCAAAAGGAAATATTCTGCTAATAATAGCTTTTGGGTAGACAGACAGACTTATCAATTTTACACGTTCTTGAAGGTATGCTTTTATAAAAGACGTCACTAAGTTTTTCAAGAACATTCTTCTGAACTAAGGAGATGCATAGAATTCAGCGAAATTCAAAAGATTTGTAAATTTATGCTAACTATATTTTGAAACGCAAATAAAGGTTTCCATTGTCCATTTGTTTGTTTTGGTTTTACTATATCACCCTTCCTCCCCTTT
>BMAW01117168.1:83549-112777 GCA_019974015.1 Nephila pilipes | reverse complement strand
AAAAAAAAAAAAAAAAAACTTGGGGGAGTGCATATGAAGCTACTGGAATAGTGGTTACGAAGAAGTTAATATTTAGTTATTGAGGGGAATAAATGATTGTTAATAACTTAAAAATCCTATATGGCTCAACAGAATTGAGATTATTAATTTCATTGGATCTGAAAGAGATTTTTTGAAACAAGTGCAATAAATATTTTAAATCTTTTTCAAATGAATAAAAATTACGAAAACAGTACTGCCAATGATATCAAACATAAGCTAAAAATCTGTCAAAAATCAGAATTCTTTTAATTTAGGTATCGTGTTTATAATACAATTAATTTACATATTTATTGTATTCATCTCACGAATACAATTAATTTACATATTATTGGAAAAAAAATTTTAAGTTTAATATTGTAAGAAATATTATCTTTCTGAATATTCTTAAACTATTTAAGGGTAGAAATAGTTTTATGATAGTTTCAAAAGGTATTAAAAATAATGTACCAAAGCTCAAAAAATATCTACAGTTATTTAGAAGTAAATCGGAATATGACTTAAAGATCTTGGTATCAAAACATCAAGAATACCAAAATGTCAAAAATAGCTTAGTATAATATAAAAGTAAAGTTATTTAAAATTATGATATCCAAACCGAATAAGAATAATATGAAATATTCAGTTTTCTTTTACAAATTATTCAAACTAGATCAAAGCTGAATTATGCGAAATTGGACTCTGACCCAATTTTGTTTTCTTTCCCCTGAAAACTTCACTAATTTAGGGATGTTTCTGAAATAAGCGAATTCGAACATTACACAGGATGTAGTAAAACGTTCCTCTGAATGAAATCATGATTGCATAAAATCAGACTCTGACCCAAATATGAGTTTTACTCCAAACTTCCAAAAATCAACTTTGAGATATTTCCTGAACAAACAAATTCGACAGCAAGAGCAATACTGTCTCAATTTTTTTCTTAAAATTACGCCTTCAATTTTTTTTACAAATAGTTTGTCAATTTTATCTATTTATGTAAAATTATAATGATAAAGGTCTACAACATGTAATAGCTTAGCATTCAGTTTTCATGTGAATAATCACCGACAATATACTAAGGTTGAATGTTAAATAATGAGACTGTAGCTGATACAGAAAAAAGTACGCATGCGCCGAACACCAGCGACCGATAGTTGTTTAGCTTGAAGCCTTCTCATTCGAATGCAGTGTATCTCCCTTCTGAAAACAATTCCGTACGCCCTTAACCATCGTTCGCATTAGTTTTTTTTGTTTTTTGTTTTTTTTTGTTTCGCTCGAAAAATGGTAAGTGAGCAAAGAATCGTCGTGAAATTTCATATGAAACTTAAACAACCCTCTTCTGAAACTTATAGCTTATTGTTAAAAAGTATATAACAATGAATGTTTATTGCGTGCACGTGTTTTTTTGATGGCTTAAGCATTTTCAAGATGACCGAGAAGACGTTGAAGATGATTCTTGCCCGGGGCTCCCTTCTACGTCAAAAACAGATGACGATATCGGAAAAAATCGGTAATCTGGTTCGATCTGGCCGCCGGTTGGGCATTCGTGCGATTGCTTAGACTAGGAATTGAAAAAGAATCAGTACAGCAAATTTTTCCTAGACAACGCGCCTCCTCATTCCATATTGTGTATCAAGAGATTTCTCGCCAAGTACAGCATCCCAATATTAGACCATCCATCTTATTAGCCGGTAGTTGAGTCATGCGAATTCTATCTATTTCCTATGGTGAAATTGGCATCAAAAGGAACAAGATTCGAGTCCGTTGAAGCCGTGAAAGAGAAAGTGGCACACGTCCTGAAGGAGCTGATAGAAGACGACTTCCAGCACTGTTTCGAACACTGGAAGATTCACATGGAGTGTTGTAGGGATAGAGGAGGAGTTTATATTGAAAGTGATAATAAGTAAATATGTATGGCATCAAAATAAAATATTTTACAGCGTCAGCCGCATAATTTAATAGCCATACCTTGCGTAGTTCTAAGTATTAAAAATAGCGAGCTATGTTTTAAATATCTATTTTTAGACACAATCATACATAAATAACAATGAATAAAAATCCAGTATCTATTAATTAACGATATTTTGATGCAAAAGATAATTATGGTATTTCAAGAATTTATTTTAGTATGTAATTTTCTAAATATCTACCTGCATATATTGTTTTATAATGTAATCTACATCTATCATATTCTAGTATGTATCTACATTACTATTGCATAACCTTTTATCTACACTCTATTGCATAACCCTACGTCTATAATATTAATATTCCATAATCTACGTAAATACTAATTAACCAGCTACAGATCAGAGTTACTTATCTTACATACCCTAGAGGTTACGTAATCTACATCTCTAAAATATTCCTACATAATCTCTAAATTCTATCATTCTCAAATAAAAGTTTTAACAGTAGAGAGATTTACAATACCTCTGATGCTAAAGAATCCATGATGTTTTAAGTTCAAAAGCGTCGTCAAAGTTTCAATGTCACTGAAAACGAAATATTTTAAGAACAACGATTCATTAAAAATACTTGTGAATCTATTTTAATAAAATATTTTTCTGTTTTTCGAGCAATAAATAAATGCTCTTTATACGTAAAATTAATTTTATGGTATGAAAGTGTCCCTTATTACTATAATATAATGTTTTAGTATAGTTATTTTTTTACCTCGATTTTTGTTATATCTTAAAGTGTGTAGTCACATTCAGTACTTGGATAATTGCTTATTAACGTTACTAAAAAGCAATATGAGGGCTCTTGATGACGGACCTCGTAATTTTGTGGTCAAGTGACGAGGACGACAACCAAGCTGATACTCCCTCTCCAAACTTACACACGCGTCATTGAGAGGACTTGGTATTAAGGCCAGATGTAACGTGCATTTCCCCGCTGCAAGACGGGTCTTTAGCGGTTCGGCGTAATGTAGTTTCCGACCCCTTGGAGGGAGAAGATGTTGACCTTGGCCTGGAAAAGGTTGTTTCGAACCCTGGACTGGAGGCTCCGAAGAAAAGACGATTGGCCGGTTTTTGTTGCGCCTTTGCCAACTAGACTAAAAGAGACGTCCTTCTGAGGCTAGTTAATATGGCGTTCTAATTCCTAGCATTGTTAATGAAGACAGACTTGTTGCATTCTCCTCATCTGGTATCATCCTGATGATAAGAAGAGAAACATTGGTATTTGTAGAGAAGGTTGCTTTTTCAGCCTTAACTGCAATTTATATACATTCCTTCCATGTTGATTTAAGTTTTGCTGAGAACAGTTTTCCATTTGAGGTTATCGACTTTTGTGATTGAGAGGCGGGACTCGTCGACACGTGCACTAGAGACGAAATATCACTGGTCGTGATTTATGTGTGATTGTCTCAGTTAGACACAAAAAGGCAAGTATTTTGCGTCGAGGGTATATGCAACTAGTAGTTCTAGGCTGTGTTGCCATTTAATATTCAAGTTCTGGGCCATCACTTTGGCGTTATGTGGTTTTCCGACGTTGTGGTGGGGGAGAGTGTCGTTCTTGGCCTGGCTACGGTTGTCTCGAATTAGGACTAGTGGTTCCGAAGGAAAGATGACAGGTCGCTTTTTGTTGCGTTTTTTCCAAATAGGATAAAAAGACGTCTCTCTCGGGCTATTTAATGAGGCGTTTTAACTCTTGGAGTTGTTGTGGAAGATAATCTCGCTGCAGTGGTATCAGAGCTGGAACCTACGACCCTATGCCAACAACAATGCCAGCCAGGAGTCCACGACTATGACCACTTTGAAAGTTTACAAAATGTAATAATTTTAATAGAAGATGACGAGTTTCCCGTCTGAATTTATCCCGATCAGAATGTGTATAGGGATTGTCACACATATAAAACTTAAATTGTAATTAGTACGTTTCTGCCATTTAAAATAAAATATAGTATATATATAATGCGAAATGATGCAAATAAAAATCTATTTACTATTCGCATCAAAATGCTGAATAAGAAAGGAGCTAATGATTAATTCAGTATTTCAACAAAAGTGAGAAATAAATAAATGAAATATCCATTGCGATTTCTCGGAAATAACTTTATTCTCAGTTTCACTTTATCATCAGACATTGAAAATACAGTTGTATTTCCGTAAAATACAAAATAAAAGCGTTTTTTAAAGAATATTTTTTAATCTCAGATTTTTCTACCCATGCCGGGGTTTTTAAGATAATTTTTGTTAGTTTTAAAGTTCAAGGAATGTTTTTAAAAAAGTTTAAAATGAAACTAAAATTTTCAGTAGAGGATAATATTAAAATGTGTTTCGCCATAAATTGAAGGAAAAAAAAATTTTTTTTTTGTTATTTATTCATAAAGTCATTTCAGAGTGAAATTCCACAGTTTACATATTAATATATCGTGTGTGAACGAGATATAATAAAAAAGAAGAAATTTAATGAAGCAGGTTATTATTTAGCAAAAACATTGTTTATGATAATGCAAAAAAAAAATAATAAATAAAAATGGAAGCAGTCAGTTTACTAATTTATTCCAGATGATGCATTACTTTAAGTTTTTCTCTTTCGGCTACTAGATGTTGATAACTCAACGGTATCTTGTATTTTATTTTAACATATCTTGTGTCCATAAATATGCATTTAAAAGGAATATTATAGAAGAAAAGATTCAAATATGCAAATAATATAAAAAATTACGTTTTATAGATAGATTTAAATTAACATCAGGTTTCGGAAAATATATGAATCCATCAGAAACGATTAGTTCACACATTAGCTCTCAAACTTTTCCCTCAATGTCCCTTTGGACTTTAAACCTTTTTCCTTATACACCCTCGATCATCTCTAAACGTTCCAATGAATGTTTAATTATGTCGCTTCCAAATTTTGATTTTCTGTTTAATTCTTCCTTCCTTTAAAAAAAATATACACCTGAGTTTAATGCATTTTGAATACTGTGGAATAATTGGCTGGCTAAGAATTATTGTTGATTTATTTATCTAATATAATTTGGAAGCTCTTAAAAATGTCCACACGTAATGTTAAAGAATAGGACCCGAAATTGGAACACTTTTTCCGATAATAAAGCGCTCGGGTGTTAATCGTTTGTGTGTTGTGTGTGTGTATTTTGACACTATCATTCTGAGAACAGCGTGTATTATATTACTACTAATTTTTACCCGAATCGATCTCTTTTTTCCGACGTAAAAATATGTTCCAAGTTTAGTCTTTAACAACTGAAATGTTTAAGTGCTATTAATCTTTTGAGAATTCACGTGGAAACTGGCATATTTTGAAAATTTACTCAGATCTTAAGACTACTGCATCATTAAGGGAACCAGGAAATCCGAAGAATTCTGGAACATTAAATCTGAGACTCTTTGTTTTTGCGATAAATAACTTAGCAAATTATTAGTAGAGCTTAGATTTTTTGTGTGCCTAAAAATAATATTTCAATCTTTCTGTCGAACTATAAAAGTAATTTTTTCGTCAAAAAGATTTTTTTTTTCACCTCTCATTTGATTCTAGGCATGTTTTGCGAAATATATTTGCATTTAGTACCATTTTAAAGAAACCTATTACGCAATATGGTGTTCCATATTTTTTATGCTTCTATATAGGGTATTTATGCATACAGTGAACCTAAAATATTTTTTCTCTAAATAATACCTAATTTATAAGAAATAATTTTGTATACGAAAAAGGAAAAAAAAAATTAAATTTTTCCAAATAACGAAGTTCTAATATTTTTTTCAAAGAAAATATACAGTAATATCATCAAAAAAAGTAGGTTCACTATATTTTTCTATAGGATGAGTAAAATATTTTGTATATTTATGGAATATTATTTTTAAAAAATGGTATCTAAAGGCAAATACATCTCGCAAAACATGTCCATATTCAATTGAGAAGTGAAAAAATTACTTTTATAGTTCGATAGAAAAATTGAAATATCATTATCAGGCACACGTAAGATCTTAGCTCTACTAATAACTTGCAAAGATATACATCACAAAAACAAGGAGTCTTAGATTTAATGTTCCAGAATTCCTCGGATGCCCTGTTATAACCTTCACAGACGCACGAGTAACAACGCTGCGAACTTATACAAAAAGTGTATCAATTTTCTGCATAGAAATGTGTTCAAAATTTCGATAAGGCTTTTTGACATTATTCGAAGACAGTTTTAAATTGTACCTTTTATCATTTTAATTAAAACTTTCCTCTTTCTTAAAAGCACGTCTTGCGTAAAACAAAGTAAGTGATATGGTTTCCCTTCTATTATTTAGAAAGAAATAAAATTCAAATGATCATATTCGATGTATCTTAATTAACGTAGCTTCCTTTTCATATGCTGAAATACTTTATGTGGAGAAAAAAATTTAAAAGAGTAATGCATCGTCATTTTTTCGTAACAAACTTGTGGCTATTCTATCAGCTTTCTGATATTAATTTCAACATATTTATTAGTAGAATGGTAGTTAGTTTTGAAAACGGAAAGAAAGATGTAATTTTAGTAACCATTTTCACGTAAATAAATCTCTGGATCAACTTCACTTGTTTGTAGAATTTTATACAAGTGTTCCGTATGTATGTTTTCTTTCTGAATGTATCTTTAGGAGATTATTCGCCAAAAATCTCTTTTTTTTTCTTGTGTATTCTGAAATGTACTCATGTATTCCATGGGGTGAGCGTGAGAGAGTGAAATTTGAGGGGTTTGGCACAAGAGTCAAATCTAGCTTTGTTGCGCCAACAATGTGTATTTGTGACTTGGAACGCCTAAAAAAAGGAAAAAGATTAAAATTGACGGACAAAAAAGGGTCGAGAGTAGAGAGTAATCGCTAGGGTATCCCGAGGGTGTGTCTCCCGTGCTTATAAATATGCCACAAACCCAATGTGGATGACAAAGATTTCTAGGGTAACTCAGGATCGAGAAAAAAGATTTTAACTGAAGGTTGTAACCCCTTGAAGGGACCCTTGGGGCATGCGAATCACAGTTTGATAATCATAACTTGTAAACCAGCAAGTCAAACTCAAAGAACCAGAATTTAATTTTTTGTTGAATTTGGGCAGAGCAGGTTGTTAAAATGGCTCTTAGCCAATTAATTATTTTATTACGTTCTCTCTAATCGATCCAGTCTCTAATCTGTCTAATTAGCCTGCTTTCATTGGGTAATTGGCCTACTTTTAAAGAAATGTGATCCTACTCCTACACTGAAAGAACAAAGGAACTCACCGAGAGATGTTCGGATAAAATGCGTACAAAATTGCAAGTGAGGACGCCAGTCAAGAAACAATTCGGAAGTATGCTAAAAAGTTGTTTATTTTTGTTACTGGTATTAATTTAAATTCTTTTATTGGTATATATTCATTTTTCTAACCTTCTTGAAACTTCTTGTAATTTATGTATGTGTACTTATTTAAATTCCTTGTTGTTTGTGTGGTCTGAGGACTCTTAACTGCTATCCATATATGCGAAAAAACATCATTTTTTAAACCAGTATAACTTTATCAATGAAATAAAGGAAAAACCTGACTCTTTGACTATGTAATACCCATATAAAAATTTCGATTAATTCTCATATTTTCATGTAATTTTAGAGAAGATGTTGTACAGAAATATAAATTGGTCACTGTTTCACATCCTATCCCTATTTACCTGACATTACAACATTACAAAATTTCATTCGAAATACAAATTTACAAAAGTATAACATTATTTAGAATGAAAATATTCAGTTCTGTCGTTATTCATATTTTTTAAAAAATTTGCAGTTTTTTTCCTATATTATTATTTAAAAAAATTATATAATTTTAAGAAAAAATCCAGTTAAAATTCATATAAAAAAATTTTGTTTATAATTTGTCTAAAAATTGATTTATAAATCATAAATAATTTATTTTGAACATTTGTTCAAACTAATAGGATTAACAGTGTCTGAGAAATTCTATAAACAAGCTGGGTTTTTTTTCTCTCTCTCTTTCTTTCTTTTTTTCCTTCCTTCTTTTCTTTTTCTTTTTTTTCTTTTTTTTTTTTTTTTTTGAGAAAAATGAAAAGAAAGTTGAAAAATAACTAAAATAACTCGTTAAAGTTTATTTTTTAAGTATTTACTTTTTCTAATGTTTACTTTGTTAACTAATAATTTTTACTTTTTTTCTCGATAACTCTGAAGTTTTTGGTAGTACTGTGAAATTTTTTTGCCATCCAAATGTTCAGAAAAGATGGGACTTAAACGTTTATTTTTTTTTTCGAAAAATGAAAATTTTTGAAATATAAAGACCCCTTAAGTGCTAACTTTATGAAATAATAAACTACTTATTGATATATTGTTTTTCATATTCAAAATCACCATAAGTGTGAAGAACCAGTTGTAAAATTAACTAATGAAGAAATTAACTAAAGGAAATAAACATTTCGATTTAAAATTACTTTTGAAACAATGTTATTATGTTAACGTTGTCAGTCATATTTCAGCGAGATATTTGTAAAAACTCCATGAGTAAATGAAAGAAAAATAAAATTACAATAGTTAATATGCGGAATATAATTAATATGATGTCGCTGGAGCAAAAACGGCTCTCATAAAAACAAGTCATGAAAAATCACACTTCGCAGCAGTGCTTTTCTGTTTAACTGATGTGACAAAATTAAAATCGAAGTTTATTTTTAAAAGAAACACGAAATCGAAATATAATTTGCCAAATGATGTTTTCCATCATGTTCACGAGAGAGGATGGGGGAAAGAAAACAATGTAAAATTGTAGATGAGAAATGTTTACAAACAAAAGACGTCCTGATCCCTTGAAGAATCCAGAAAGTCTCAGTTTGGGATATGTGCCGATTCTCCATCTAACAGTCGATATGAAAAAACGAATGCAATGCAGTCATGTCAGTTATACCAGATCGATTGACGCCACTAGTTCAACTTTTAGAATGTGTGTATTGATAAAAGTTAACGAAATTTAAAACGACAGTGGAATACGTGGATGTTAGAAGGTGAAAATTCATTTACAAAAGGAGAAAAGTGCGACATCCCAATCTGGAGTGAGTGAGTGAGTGAATTTAAAGTTTATTGGTGCAAGAGCCAGATATGGCTATGCTGCGCCAAACAAGATTTAACTGTGGTCTAGACGTGAAGTTGAAAAAAAAGGTAAAAATGGTTGACAAGAAAGAGGGTCGAAAATAGAGAAGGATCGCTAGGGTATACCGGGAGTGCGTCACCCGTGTTTACCAAAGACAGTAAACCCCATGGGAAAGAAAAAGATCACTAGGGTGCCTCGGGGTCATGATGCCCGTACTTACCTGAAGAAAGCAAGTCCCTGAGGTCCCCTGATATAATCCCCAGGGGCAGGGTGCCCGGCTATACCCCCAGACGCTGGGTACCCATTCATCCCAATCTGGAATTACTGTATGAGTGGTTGATTGATTGGTTTTATTAATGCCGCACTAGAAGCGACACGAGAGCGACTGGCGTCGGACCTCGAAATTGTGAACCTCAGTCAAATGAGTGAGTGAATGTAAAGTTTATAGGCGCAAGAGCCAGATATGGCTATGCTCCGCCAAACAAGAAAAGACAAAAATTGGTTGACAAGAAGGAGGGTCGAAAATGGAGAAGGATCGATAAGGTAACCCAAAGGTGCGTTACCCGTGTTTACCAAAGACAATAAACCCGATGGGAAAGAAAGGATCACTTGGGTGCCCTCGAGGTCATGATGCCCGTACTTACCTAAAGAAGGCAAGTCCCTGAGGTCCCCTGATATAATCCCCAAACACAGGGTACCCGGCTATACCCCCACACGCTGGGTACCTATTTTAGTCGCCTCTTACGACATGCTTGAGCTGCAGTGGGACTATTGTGGCATTCGCGGTCACCCCAAAAGTCATCAAAAGATGGGGAAAACATCTGATTTGGCACTTTCCTCTCCTAACTTCCACGCCATATAAACGGGAAAACTTTGCGTCACGAGAGCTTCAACGTGTATCAGCCCAGGCTACACGGTGGATCAGGACTCGAACTCCCGATTCGATGAAAACTACCTGCCGCGAGTCCGAGACCATGACCATTAGGCTGCCGCAATCTTACAGTATGAGAGAGTAATAAAAGCACGGAAGGAAATTAAATTTGACATAAATCAAAAGTTATTGAAAAATGTAGCATAATAATAATTTAGATGAGTCTGAGGAGGATTATTTATTTGGAGATCAAGTTAACAGCGATGGTGAAGATGAAAGAGATATGGATGATGTGCCTGAAGATAAATCAGAAGAGGATATGATAATCTTTTCAGGTTACCTGATAACTGAAATTTTTAAGTTCATGAGGTGTGTCATTTCTTTTAAATAATGCCACACAAAGCAAGAAAGCCAGCGACCTCGGTGGCTGAGTTGGCACAGCTTTGGATTGTAGTTCCATCCATTCGGGTTTCGAATCTCCACCTCGGTATTTTCATCTAAAGATTAGATTTTAATTTTAAATATTATTTGGTGTTTGTCTAACATCTGGAAGTTATTCTAGAACTTACTTTAATATTCAGATTCGATGTTTCTCGAATATTCTATGCATGTAAAAGGTTGAGTCCGATCAGTTGTGTGCAAGTTCTCAATCCTGTGATGTTACTCTGTTCAACAATAAATCTTATTGCTTACAATAACGGTGTAGTTCTTTGCATCTTCGTAGCAATAAACAGCAAGCAAAAATCTGAATTGCTATGCCCATCTTTTCCTCATTTTTAAATCTATTATTATTATATCCGACGTATAACTTGCACCCAAAACTTTTAATTTTATTTTTTGTATTAAAAGAGCTGGTTACACATCTGAATATACGGTAGTTATTATAGTTTTCATATATAATGTCAATCTTTTGAACCTAACACCATATATCCTTTGTGTTATGCTATTTTCCAAAAACATCACCATGTTAACACATGTTAAAATGAGGATTATTTAAAGTACAAAACAAGTAATATAAAAAAAAATCCTAATTAGGTCAACAAAGAAAATTTTTATTTTAGTTACTTTTTATTAAATAATTACAAGTAATATAAGTATGTATACGCATATGACAGAATCGCAATAATAAGTGGCAAAAGAAATTTTTTCCAGCAATCTACATGCTTCATCACTGACGGTATTTATTCCTAAATTTATATCTTGCTATATATCTTATATAAGAGAAAAAATTTCTCCCATATGAAGCTAAAATTAATTATTTAAAAATCAAATAAAAAAATTTCATGCTTCGACGAGATTTGATTCGAAGGTATGAAGATTCTATGCCGACGTTCTACCAAATTTTCCATTGCAAGACAAATGACATAGTAGAAGCATTGGCTTGTTTCTTAATTCATCCGGTAAATTAAAGGATTGGAATGCAGTTTAGCCCAAACACCCTTGGTGACAGGAATTATTTGGCGGTATTTTGCCAAATGTGGCTTAGTTCAGCCAAAAAATCCCCAAGTTTGACAATTTTTGAAATCGCGCCAAGTGGTTGGACTAAACTGCATTTTCACCAATTAAATTTAATTAAATGAATTAATATTTGAAAAAACTGTATTACCATCAAGTGTCATCAACTACAAGTTTAAAAAAAATGTATTTCAACTTGAGTGGATGAATAAAAAGTATTTTACTAACGATTGAAAATTTAAACAAGATATACATAGGGAGAGTGTGAGTTAATAGTAGGAATTTAATAATAATAAGTTCATTTTTCTTTGTCGAAGAAGTCTCGACTTTTTTAATATTCAAAAAGAGAAACGTTTGCATTTTACAACAATCGAACTGCAACTTTCAAATCATGTTTTCTTTCTCAAGAGAGATTCTATTAAGATAAAAAGAAGAATTACTACCTAATAAAATCGCCAGGGGCATTATTTTTCAAGATATGCATACGGATTTCTTCTGCAGACGGCTATCGATTTGTTACAATACGTAGTGCATAGTAATTTATATCCGATAAACAAGAAATCTAATATACGATACGCCTATAGCAATCATCTTCAGATACGTTTTCAAAAGCGACGTTGCCATAGGAACAGAGTTCTGCCGTTGAAGAAGAGCTTCACAGCACAGCATAGAACGCGGAAAAGTTTTTCGAAGAGAAAAGAACTGATGATGCGTTCTGTAAAAAGGATATTTTTTGTTTATTTACCGGCATCAGTTTCTGAGATGAGATGAAATTTTCCTGCAGTTGTTTAGGACAAAAGAAAGAAAAACTGCTAGACGTTAATATTATACAAGAGAGGAAAGATAAACACACACACACACACACAATGATTGTATAACTCTAATATAATTATATTTTACTTAATGTAATACATGCAAAATATACAATAGCATTTCACATTGAAGAGCATTTACGTTGTATGGAATTGAAGCACACCAGTCCGCTTCCTTAAATTGATTGTAAACTATTTAAATATTCCCTTTGAATTTCGAAAATACTGATACTTAAAAAAAACTATCGCATATTTCCCAATGTAACCGATCCTTGAATAAGTCGAGAGAGTGTGTGGGGTGGTGGGTTCCCCCATTCTTCAAAAATCTACGAGGGTGGTTCAGAAAGTACCTGTATTTGAGCACAGATGGCAGCATTAAAGTAAATTGCTGTTACCATTGGGTGTTGCCATCTGTTAAATGGAGCCAAAACACATAAGTGAGTAATCAATAAGTTTTATTCGTTAGTTTTGAATTTGTAGTTATTTGCTGCCAAACCAAAATTTAATTGCAATCGCGTTGCCATTGTTTTGAGTGCTGCTTGGTTTCCGGTGCTGACGTTATTTTGCGCCAAGTTGTCCCCGTCAATGATAAATGAATTCGTCGTTATGCACTGGAAACCAAGCAGCAGTCATAACAATGGCTTGCTTCCAGTGAATCTGGAAGGCGAAGATGTGCGAATAATTCCGAAAGGCGTTATGATCACGAATACGAGTAACTGAGACTCAGACAGCTGTCTAGTGAGTCATGATGCTTACTAAAAGCATCTCTTGTATTTTCTAAGGACTTATTGAATGACCCTCGTTTCTTTAAATCAGAATTCGTATATAAGCCAAACTGGAAAAACTGACAACTTTTCATTGTTTATTAAGGTCCCACGTAGAAGCAACAAGAGATCTACAGGTGATGGAGCTTTAAATTTCTAACCTTTGTCAAATGATGTGGAGGAAAAATGAGCTGGTATCCCACCCACTACAAAATTTCACGCCACGCCGCAGGGAGGACTTAGAGCTCCGACAGATTTTACGAGTATCAGCTCTGCTACATGGCGGGTCTTTAGTGGCAGTAGGGCTCGAAACTAAACTCGACTAAATGAGCTCGTGACAATGAGTACTTGGCTACTGTGACAATATTAAAAAAAAACCGGAAACGGAGTTTAAAGAATTCATATGATTTACTTTTCTTTTTACGTTAAAGTTGCATTGAAAACACCCCAAATGCTTGTTAGAATATTAAAGTAATATTCCTCTTCCATTACTTATCATGTTCTATTATTATTATGTGTGTACATTTTGATAGTTTTCTGTTAACCGGGTGCACATTTTGCCAACATCAAATTGTCTTATTTTCTCTACAATTCAACAAACTGATAATATAAACACTTTCGAAAATAACACAACTTATTTTCATAAAAAGAATTATTTCATTTAGAATTATTTCCATCTCAAGATATATAAACTAAAGAGAAAAAAAAGTTCGATATTTGGCAATTTATTGCTTGCACTCGGCTAACGGAAAAGTGGCTTCTTTTTTTTGCGAACCCACGAATTCGTTTATAAACCGACCCCGTAATTAAGCTCTAAAAATTTCCAAGAAAGGCGTATGATTTACGGAGCATTTAAGAGTAAAGATTTTATGAATCTCAACAGAATTATCGAGCTTAAATTGTTTGATTT
The DNA here is from genome assembly GCA_019974015.1 of Nephila pilipes. Classification (NCBI taxonomy): domain Eukaryota; kingdom Metazoa; phylum Arthropoda; class Arachnida; order Araneae; family Nephilidae; genus Nephila; species Nephila pilipes. The sequence goes on along the minus strand of BMAW01117168.1, from coordinate 98,884 downwards.
GCTGCAATCTCGTAATTACGAATTACCGTGATACAATTAAAAGTGAAAACATACTCGGTTTGGAAACAGAGTACTATTAGTACGTCATATATTTATGTATAGTAATTATTTGCATATTCTTTCTGGACAGCCAATTAGAAAGCAGAAATGAAAAACTTGCATTTTCTAGTCGGCCCAATCTAGGTTTATTAAATGAATTAAAATTAAGATGTAAAGGGTTTTAAAGAAAATTTTTATTCGATGCTATTATATTTACTGATTAAATTAGTTCCTCATATGATTAATTAAGAAATGATAATTGATTTTCCCATGAGTGAAGCGTGGAATTCTGTACCCTGGATTAAGACTCCGTAGCTGTGCTGGAAAGCAGATTAGTTACAATGAAAAGCACTAAAAATTTACAATGACCTGTTAGGGAATCCGTAGTATTTTAAGCTGGAAAGCTTAATTACTACGGATTGGAAGCTTTATTTGGAAAGCTTTCAAACGATTAATCCAATATTGTGCTCTAGGATGCATCCGATATTTTTGAACGATGGGGATTGTGTATCTCGGAGCTATGCTTGGCAGCTCGCTGGAAATCTGTCGAAGTTAGAAGAAAATAATACAGCATGAATTCTCTATCGCGTTTCCTCCTTCAACTAACTATTTGGTACTTGAATATGATGTTATTTGAATTGAAATTCTCTGCCGATAAATGAAATGTGACTTTTCTAGATAAGATTAAAATTATAGAAGAGTGATGAATAGATATGATGAATTGTATTCATATGCAGCGAAGAATTCAAAGGATAAACTAAAGGTTAGATGTTTCTCGATGGACACTTGTGGTGTAGATGTTTCGGCCTTCATTCGCTTTGTGCTCCATGCTAATTTTTCAATAAAGTTTTTTATCCTTTTGATTTCTTTTTTGGTAAGTTTGGCTTACATTACTCATGTCTTGGGGATCTTATGGTTTTATTTGTATTGATTGGGAAAGCTTTTGCACATCGTTATATTAAAAAAAAAACATCTCGTCCTTAATTTTTGCACATCAGTGTACATCCCATAATTAAGTAGCCTGTCCCATTGCCCCAAGTACAACTTCGGGACGTTGCATTTTTTTCTTTTCAGAAAGGGAGCAATCCATTGCAACTATTTCAAAAAATGCACTAACGTACCTGCAACGTACCTAAGTACGTCTCATAAACAGTGAACAAGCGGAAAATCACGGTTGTAAGAGTCGCACATCTTAAAATTTAATTACCAAAGTATATATTAAGAAATGTTGCCAAGCATTCTAATTTATTTTAAATCATCACCAAATAAAGTAAAGAAAATTTGTCCTTCAGAAAAATAAAAGATAACATAATTTATTTCATTTCAAATGTTCATTCTCTTGTATGTTCTTTTGAATAATTAAAAACTGAAGTAATAATATTTTTCTTGAACACACATACTATTATCTAAAAATTAGTCGATGTGATATTTTGAGGGGAGAAATAAATGGTCGTGTTATATATATATAACACGACCATTATATATATCTATATATATATATATATTAGTATGGTCGTTCACTAGATTATAATAATATTCATTTTGTTACTCTCACATATCAATAATTAATTTTAAAATTTAAAGCAATACGATCCAATAAGTTCATATATTTTCCGGTTAAAAAGTTTTATTAACTTCTTCATTACTTAACCTTTCAGTCAATTCTCAGTCTAAAATATACCAGTCAATAACAAATGAACTTCAATCGAATACACGCAACAGAAAGCTAAAATACTTTATTAATAATCACTGTTGGTCGCTCTCCCTCAAATTCTACTAATCCGTTAATTCTAAATTATGTTCTATTAATGAAATGCAAGCTTACCTAATTACTCGTTCTGATTCAAACGCTTCTCGTCAACAGACTGCTCTTATCCTAACACTTTAACTAGAATTCGCTGTAATTCAAGAAGAAACTAATTGAGGTGCTTCAATCCAAATTATAAATATCTTTCAGCAAGTCGTTATCATCCTCTATCTCCCTTTCCTTCTTCAATTGCATCCCAATTATATATTATTGTCTCCAATTCACTTCTATATTCATCTAATTTACCTAATCACGTTTCATTTGGGTTGGAAAGAAATTGAAGTTTTATGCAATTTAAATTACTACAAAGTCCCCAAGGTTAGTGAAGAGAAATTTGTGGACAGTTAAACATCACAATTTTATGCATTACCCTGCCGGAGACACAGTATTAACAAATAGAGTCAGCCGGAAAATATTGATTTGAACACATATAAGTAGAAAATCAAAATATGTTGCCCTTTGTGTTAGATAGGAGGGAATATCATGTATTAAAGTCCTACCTGTAGAGGGAGCTGTGTTAATAGTTTATTGCGCTTTGACGACAGACAATACCCAGACACCCCAGAGAGATAAGGGAACGAAGACATGCGGTCTGTTGCGAGTTTCCCGAGGGATATGGGATCCCTAGCATTTGAATATTATTGCACTGATATAAAGTAACTGTAAATACTATTGTAACAGTTTTAGAATGGGTATTATTTGAGAAATGCTACCCTAACTAAAGTGAGAGTTAATTGTTAAGAATTTAGAACGCATCAGTGTTTGCGGAGGTTCTAATACTTATAAATAACCTCACCCCCATGAATATTTTCTAATTTAAAAAAATATTTCTCTTTGAAGTTCTCTTCCTTAAAATAGCTCAAAAGCGTTGGGCGTGCTTTGTTGAATGTTCAGCATTGTGATTTAAAACTAATTCGCGGCGGTCCATTGAAAACTAATGTGGTGTCAAATAGAGGTCATTTATTATTCAAAACTGATTATTAAATTCGTTTATTCAAAATTAGTTGGATTATTCTCATACCAAATATTCGAAGGGTTAGGCATTATGCATTACAATGATGTCGTGTTCTAAATTTCCATATTTAAATTATGAATTTGCTTGATAAACGCGTATATTCTGTTCCTATAGTTTGAGAGATAAACGATGAAAATTTAAAATTTGCAGGAAATCAGAAATGGACATAGCCATCGTGATCCCATGATTATTATAATTTAAAACTTTAAATTATCTTATTTATAAGCAATTTAATGATAATTATTTATTAGAAGACAATAATTCTTGCATTTCAACTGCATTGATTATGAAAAGAACAGGTCAAACATGTGAGACGCATTATTAAAATTGAAATTATTAATATATTTTTTAAAAAAATTCATGTAGCTCTTTTAGTAATGTCTTAGAAGCTGTTGAGCTTCAGTTTTAATGTCAGTTATGGCGATGGATCACTTCAGTACAGATAAATACTGTAACAGTATCAGTATTACGGAGGGAAAGTTGCACATGGACAACAATTACACAAGGTTAAAATTACAAAGTAAGTAAATGTTTGGAGTGTCACGAGAAATGTACTGCCCAAGTCCTTGGCCTCTGCTGACGCATCCATCCTCGTTTCTAATCTCTTCATATCATTACGATGAAGAGTATGTGGCGGCCGTCTTCAGCAACGACGATAGAAGCTAAAACGCCTTAATAAATAGCCCAAAGGGGAGTCCCTTTTGATCTACTAGATAAGAGCACAGCAAAATAGCGACCGGACAACTTTTCTTCGAAGCAAAAGATTGAAGGTTCGAAGCACCACCGCCGGCATTCAAAGTCAACTGTCCTCCTTTTCATGTAAAATCATCTCGCGGAAAACATCATCTTGCAGAAAATTCAAATAAATATGATATTCCAAAAAAAAAAAAAAAAAAAAAAAAAAAAAAAAAAAAACTTTTTTGTTACCATTCTACGAAAAAATGAAATAAAAAAACAATGTAATTTTATTCAGTTTCAACAAATATCGTCTGAATTACACATAACTAATTAAATATAAAAACAAATTATCGTCTGCAATCAAATATAAACAATCACACAATCACTTAAACTATTTTGTTAGAGATTTAACATATTGATATTATCAACAATATCTTAAACGTACCTTTCATGTTTCTAACTATAGATAAAAGCATGAGAAGTAACTCCTCACAAAATTAAGATTTATTTTATATTTTTATATAGATTTTAAAAATTGTGCCATTTTGTGCGATACGAACTACTAAACAATAATATAAAATGCAGTAAGTTTAAATTGATTATTTTCCATTTAAAAAGAATCAGGAAATATTTTGAGTTTAGCATTTTTAAGCCTTTTTTGGTTATAATGAGTGTTAATTCCAGAAAGTGAATTATTTTATCATGAAGTGCTTCAACGATAAGTATCAGATAAGGAGAAATTCACTAAGGACCAACAAATAAATAAAAACATATTATGTACATATATCTTTATCAGTATAAATTTTGTCACTTCACTTTAGCTAAAACAAATATAGACACAAAATTTTTAAGAAGCAGGGGCTGAAATAATCTGTCATTTCCAAGCTTATCTATTTTGCTTTTTTGAGGAGGAAACATACAATGGAGGAAAAAACACCTCATTATTTTCAGCTTAAACCAGCTTATCAGCTTGTGTTTGGAAACTAATTACTTTTAATGATATAAATGTCATACTTCACGTGCTTTATTTTTAATTTTCTAATTTATTATTGAGAATAAAATTTAAAAAAAATCATTTTTATAAAATTGTTCAGTTCGATTTCGATTTTGCATAAAAAGATTTTAGTTGCTTAAAGGACAAATAAATAGAAAGGATTAAGATATGTAGATACACATTACTGTATGAATAATTCTCAGAGTATTGTAAACTTTTGAATTAAAAAATGTATTAAAAATTTACTTGGAGAATATTTTTAACAAAAAGTAGAGACCTTTTGTACTTAATTAATAATTAAATTCGGCAGTAATTAGGCAAGTAATTAGCTTTGAAATTTTAAAAAATGTTATTGTGGTATAAAGAAAGAATATTTCTAGTATCGAGTCTTGTTTTTAAAAATTAATCAATAAAGAATAAATTTTAGAATAACAAATAAAATAAAAGATCTCAAAATTTGAAAAATTTGTTCATTCGTAATTACTTTTATTTCTTAAGCGAAATGCCCTTTTTAAACAAATTTACATAATAACGTTACATATTACACTCTTTCATGTGTCCTTATTTTTCCAAAAAAATTACTGTAAAATATAAAATACAGAAAAACGTTTTACACAAAATCGCGTAACATGAAAAATCGGTTAACACGAAATAATATTGCGATATCGACAAAATACTGTGCATTTTCATACATTTTTTTAACATGATACGCTAATCACTTAACGCAAAAAATAATTTGCTTTTCAAGTCTAGGTCTTTTGGCTCATTTTTTATCGTAAGACCGAAAAAAATAAATAACTTGGTTCTGTTGTTAAGTTACCTCTTGTCTTTGAGTTGGTAGAGGCAATGACATTGTCAAAATATTTCAATCTACTGGTCAGTTTTCGAATTCGGTAATGGGCTGTCAAAATCAATGAATTTTGTGTCAAGATGTATGGATTCATGTTTTTATATTTTATATGAATGTTTTTTTCACAAAGGCAGTAAAATTTTATGACATCGGAATTTTGGTGTTTTTTTTTTTTTTTTTTTTTTTTTTGACTTGCATTCTTTTCACATGAAAAAATATTTCGACTCCCTCCGTTTCGTGTAAAATGTTTTTCACTGTAATCTTTTAAACACAATTCCTGGAACTTGTAAAACAATTTATGCAATTTTACATTTATGAAACTCATGCATTATATTTATAAGGTTAACTTATCCTATTCTTTCATGAATTGCGATCAAGCAATAAAGATGGCATTTGAAACGTTACATCAATCTCTTAAAACAGGGTTTTCTAAAACTTTTTTTCACTTGCAACCTTTTCTCATCTGAGTGACTATTATCATATAATCCTGGAAGTAGAGGTACAATAATCCTTCTTTTAACGAGATTAATTAATTCCACAGTAACTTAATATTATAGGCGATCCACATAATGCTCTAGAAAGAGGGTTAAGTTCTAAAGTTTTTTTAACCACCCAAGGGGCTATTGTTTTGGTTGGATCACTTTTCGCGTATCAGATCACTTTTCGCGTATCAGATCCCTTTTCGCGTATCAGATCATTTTGGGTGAACAAGATCACTTTTCAATTCTGTATAGTTTGGTTCAATTTTAATCACAATTAGCTTAAATATATTCAATTTAAATGTATCGTTTTCTATCGTTAAAATATATCGTTTAATTTTAATTACATGTAGCTGATATGATATTCAATTTATTAATTTATCGTTTGCTTTAATTTTAATGTAGGAAAAGTTTACTATTGTACATTTCTCGATTTTTCATCGTTTACTTTAATTTTTGTTTTTAATTGAGTAATTTAATATTTATAAAAAAAAGCGCTCCTTAGGTGGCTAAATCTGTTCCTTGCAAAAAACTTTGCATTGAACTTTTTTATACTTATTTATATATTTTTTTGGTTTTAAGAAAAAATTTCTATAAGAAATGTCATAAATTTGTTTTTTTATATTATAAATGCTGTAAGAAATTTTATATATTTGCTCTTTTATGTTATAAATGCTATAAGAAATGTTATATATTTACTTTTTTTATGTTATAAATGCCATGAGATTTTTTTTTCCTTCAATCAGATAATTCCTGAAGCTTAACCCTTTATATATCAAGTTACCTTACATTTGAAAAAAAGTTTTAATTTTTTTATGCATGCGAACATCTCATATAAAATTTACAAAAATTGTCATAGGTTTTTCTGTTTTTTTATTTAAATTTAAAATTGGGACTTACATGCATCCATATATAGTTGAACTTGTGATGTTTTCTCCATGGGGTTTTGAAGTCCCGAAGGGAAATAAAGGATTATGAGAGCATTTAATATCAGATATTAATTATTTACCAATGACTAAGATGTGATGGCATCATTAAAATAAATTGTTGTTACCACCGTTTGTTGCTGCCATCTGTTAAAAGAAACTGATACGAATTTGACATTAATTCATAAGTTAGTTTCGTTTTGGTAGTCATATGCTGCTAAATCAAGCTGCCACGTCGAGTTGTTACCACCGATAATAAATGGATTCATCGTCATGCACCCGAAACCAAGCAACAATCAAAGCAATAGGTTGATTCTTGTGAATCTACTCCAAAGAAAGCGAGGATGGTCTCATCAGCCGGAAAAGTAACAAGGAAGAATTTTTGAGGTGCGAAAGGTGTCATGATCACGAATACGAGTTAATGAGACAGCTGTCTAGTGATTCATATTTACCCTAAACAAACCATTTTCGAAGCTACGAGCGCCATCTCTTAGAATTTCTTTGAACTTAATGAAGGACCCTCGAAGTTCTGCAGGTTTAGTTGTCAAGGTATTAATAATAAGATTTTACTGACAGCTATACTGATTTTTTCAAGCTTGTTGCACTCCTAGATCATAAACAAATATGGCATTGATTTGCAAAATTTTTCAGAGCGATCCTTGTAAGAGATTCGTTTCCGTAAAAAAATTTGCTTACTTTCGTTGCTTAAATTAGAACTTCTGATAATTTTTGGCACCCAAATTCTTTCGCGGACTCATCACAATCAGAATTTTTGACAAAAGGGAGTGACATATAAGATGCTCCAAACCTTTGAAACTATAATCTAGACGGGAGAATGAAAAAAAGGAAAAAATTAGTTGACAAGTCGGAGGGGGGTCGAAAATAAAGAAAGATCACGTATCTCAGGGGAGCTTCACTCGTATTTTCCAAAGACAGGAAACCTCTTGAGGAAGAAGAAAACCATTAGAATATCTCGAGATTGATTCCCGTACTTACTTTAAAGAAGGTAAGCCCCTTAGGGGATCTTTGACCAAAAAGGATGTATCGAAAACAGTAACGTAAAAAAATATTTACTCATACATCTTCGCTAAAAGATTATTTCCCTAATATAAATTCGAAAATATTTAAGAAAATGCCAGCCGCACTACACCGAAACCTTATTGTGGGAATATCGTGTTAAACGAAGGTTTAGTGCATACGAATTAGAAATAAAGCGAATTAAAACATATTAATCATAGGCGATAATTTATATACGAAAACAGTTATTTGATAATATGCATATGAATATAATTTCATCATTCAATGCAGCTAATACCGAATATTCATACTAATGAGTTGGGTGTTGCTTGTTTACTTTTACATAAATAATTAAATCGCGTTAATTATTGATTCTGTAGGTTGTAAACATCCTTTAACGTTTTTCAGAGCTGTTCCATTTCTTCGTACTATAAATGTGGATGCTAAAAATACTGCTTCACGTAAAGGTATAATAAAAAATTCTAACAATATGTTTAGGACCAGTTCAGATATTTGAGAGTCAAAATTTATGTAGCGTTTATCTTTTTTTGGAGAACTTTAAATCTCAATATAAGACTTATAAGGTTCTAATTCTTTTCGATCGTTGTATGGTAAGTGACTGATATTAACTATTTATTTTGAAAATGGCCCGTGAATCTCTTTCATTATCAAATTCTTAAAAAAAACATTTCTTAAAGATTGTGTCTCCAGACGCTTTGAGAGAGAATGATAAATTACAATTTTTTAAATTAAATATTTCGAAATTTTTTCCATTATAAAAGAGTATATAATTGCAAACATTTTAAAAAAAGATATTTTCACTACATTCCTTAATGTTTTCAGTTTTCATGTGATAGCGAAATTCTCAATATTATATTTTGACATAAATCTGTAATAACTATTTACTTGAAGAGGTATGTTGAAATAATTAATCATTTTAGTTTTGTGATCAAAACCCAAAATTAGAAAAGTCATGTCTTAGCCACGTCGCTTGGTTGGCAATTTCTTCGTATCAATATCCATTGTTCTACAATTTGACGGAGTCAAGTCTTCAATCTTCGTTCTTCCGATAACTAAATTGCAATTGTGAGCATGCTGCATAGTTCTATTTTTGGTCAGCTATTTGCAGTTAGTGGTTATGGAACAAGAACAAAATCTGGTTAAGCTTCGTCAAACATTTGTTGGAGTTGTTTTCGAGGCAGAAAACCGAAGAAAAAGGTGGTATTCGGTTGAGAAGAAGGAATGTCGAAAATATAGAAGGATCGCTAGGTATCTCGATGATGTGTCATTCATGTTTACCAAACACTGACACGAAAGGCAGCTACCCCATTGGCTGGCTACTTAAGTAAAGCCCCACACCCCATCTCGTATTGATAGAAATTTAAAATTTTTGCTGTACTCCAAATTTTAATCCTTTCTGAAATAACTTTTTATCAAGAATCATGTAACATTAAACTCCAAATTTAATTTTTAAAATTTTTTGGTGTAAATCGTTAACAGCCACTTCAGCCATAATTTAATTTAAACAAAACGTAGTTCTATGCAGGGAATGCCGAAGTTCAACTCACATAAATTTTTTCGCAAACAATGAAGTTAAGGCTAGAAAGCACATGTCTCCAAATACAATTCGTCAACTTCTGTTTACCAAAGATAGTAAACACTTTGGGAAAGAAAAATATCACTAGAATACTTCGAGATTGTGATTCTCGTACTTGCCAAAAGAACGTAGGCCCCTGAGGGAGGGGATCAAATTTTGTAGTTAGCCTCTGGTTAATTGTTTATGAACGCCGTGCTTAGAAGAAACACGAGAACAATTCGACCTCTTAGTTTTGAACCTAGGTCAAGTAACAAGTACGACACCTGAGCTAGCACTCTATTATACCAGTTTTCCCACCATCCCAACGTAAGACAATATGCTTTGACAGATTTAATGTGCACAAGCTTCTAGCCAGGACGCTAGCTCATGACTCCGTATTAACAACGCCATCTTGACTCAGCGCCCATAACCACTCGGCCAGTGCTGCCGAATTGAGTCTCGCAAGCCTAGTGGTCAGCATCACGAGCTGCATAAGCGATGACGTTCGATTATATACTCTAGTCTAATTCTACCAATGATCATCACTTAGACTATTTGGAGATGCTGAAATTGAAATCGAACTGGACTTCAAAATCCTCACTTTGCGTAACGTGATAAATTTGAGGTAACATCTCAAGTGTCATTTTCAAAACTTGATCATGGTTTTAAGGGGATACAATTTTAAAAAAAATAAATAAGGTAAGAAATGAGTTTTTTGAACATGGGTTTACTTTCATACTTCACACTTTGCTATTTAATTTTTATTTATCTGCATAATAGCTTTAGAAGCAAAATAAATTTTGTTCTTACTTGCATACTGTCAACATTAAAAAAGAACACATCAATCAATAACTCCCGAGACTAACCCAGAGATGGCGCTCGTAGTAAACCAGTAACCAGGTCTTTCTAGAGTACTAACCTTTGCTTGAAACGTGTCAAAATTTTAAGTCGATCGGACCAGAAACAGCTGAGTTATCGAGGTTGGAGTAAAGTCGTTTTGTAGTTTGTTTAAAAAATGGAAAAAACCGAGTTTCGTGTTCTGATAAAACATTGTTTTTTAATGGGTAAAAACACCGTGCAAGCGAAACAATGGATTGAAAAATGTTACCCGGACACTTGTCCATCAAAAGCAACGATTTGTCGGTGGTTTGCCGAGTTTAAACGTGGTCGTACCGACACAAATGACGCGGAACGCTCGGGTAGACCTGTGGAAGCCGTTACACCGGAAAATGTGAGTGAAGTGACAAAAATTATAATGAAAGATCGTAAAGTGAAGCTCCGTGAGATTGCTGAGATGACACAGGTATCATATGGCAGTGTATTTACTGAAAAAGGTTTTTTGAAGTGAAGTGAAAAAGGTTTTTTTCCAAGTGGGTGTCGCGATTGCTTTCGATGGAACAGAAACAGCAACGAGTCGATGATTCAGAAAGCTGTTTATCGCTATTTACTCGCAACAAAAAAGATTTCTTGCGAAAAAAAAAAGTTTCTAAATCAGACTGGCAGAAGTATTTCAAAATTTACAAAATTATAGCTTACTGATAAGTTAAGTGTTAAGTAGGTATTTTCACAATAATATTAAAAATCAAGACTTCTCTTCAATAAAAGACTCTACTGCTAAAAAATCGTAGCTTAATCAAGATTTTAAGAAAAGGCTGATTTTTCTTTTGTTGAATTGTACCTTGAGCTACTAATTAATTTGAGTGTACATCAAACAAATAATAAGGCCTATTTTTCATTATTTATACTTAATGCATTCTTGGATATATATATATATATGTAACATTATTCCTAAGACTTTGTAATGTAACATAACATCAAATACAAATGAGTAGCGTAGGACTTTTTACTTTTATTTAAAGCTGTGGGAGAGACCATTCTATTAGTATTTGGTTACATCATTTAGGAAGAACAACAATTGTAGAGAAAAGAGCGTTTAGAGTATAAAAGAGAGAACGTTTTTCATTGGGCTTGTTTATATACTAGAAAATCTCCACAAACCAGCCATGGAAGAATAAGGATTCCAGGGAAAACAAGTAGATAGAATTAAAAAGGGATTGTTTTTTGATAGATTTATAATTAGTTTACAGAATTAACTTTCAAGAGCCAAGATGCAGTATGTCAAATTATAGGATACTTTGGAAGGACTGCAGTCAAGAATGAACTCTTTACTTTGTATTAGGGAATGGATAGAATAGAAAGTTAACTTCATATTTAGGCATATTGAATTAAAAGCCAATCATTATAATTTTCTCCAAGAAGACGAGATGCTAATCTTAACACATAACCTTTATCTACAGGGTCCAAAGAAAAAAAACTGAAGTTTAAAATTTAGATTATGTTTTAAAATGTCACACCTAAATAATCTCTATTTTAAAATTTAAAATCTAAAAAAATTTTTATGCCTTGGAATCCCTTCATTCTTTAAAATACAATTTTAAAAGATATTCCAAAATATTAAAATACTAATTTAAAAGATAAATTTGTTTGTGTGTAGTGTGCTTAAACATCTAACAAATTCTTTGAACATTAAAAAAATATTATACACAGAGATATGTGGGAGGCATTTTGTAAATCAAAAGTAATATAAAACAAGTATATACATTTCAAAAAAGATTAATCTGACAATTCTAAATTCAATTCTATTTTGATCACTGATGACAAGACCTGACACAGATCATCCATCACACGCATTTTACAAATTTTCCACATGCACCTTCTGCGAATGAACATGCAACACCTAAACTTTGTTTTCTAATGGTGCAGATATCAACAGACATGGAAATGCAAGTTTTAAAATTTTTTACAAATAATTATAATTTAAAAGTAAGTTATAAAGTATGTTTTGTATTTATTTATTGCTTTCTTATTGTCTTAGTCTACAACAATTCTAAACCAAACTTTTTCAAAAAATACTGAAGAAATGTGGTTGACAAAGAACTGTGCCCACCACTTGTATCGATGTCAAACTAGAAACAGCTATTCATTTTAATTATTTATTACTTATACATATTATCTCATCATTATTGCATTCATCCACTCTTCCTTATTAATACCTCTATCTATAGAAATCATCTAACTCAGATAATACATTCTTTTAAATACAAACATCTTTTAAACTCTAAAATAGTATTATTGATAATTAAACATGATCACTAATTTTTCTTTTACTTACATTAGTTACATATTACCTATTGTTGGTTTTCATTTTAAAACCATATAATATTCATCATAAAGTATATAACATTTCTTATTTCAACAACAACTTCATTTAAATCACTATATTATTTATCAATTTCAAGTAATGTTTCACTCACAATATGCTTCATTCAAATCTAAAATATTTTCAATAATTATTCAATTCAAACAAAACTATGTAAATTCATAGATATTTCTTAATAATATTTTAGAATATCCACCACACAGATTCAGTTAAACATTGTTCAAATATTTTCTTAATAAAGAAAATTATAAAATTTAAATTCCATATTCATTTATATAGCACACATTATTTTTCGTTTGTTTACCTTGTAGTAATAATAAGATTCAATTTGTGGTTTCAAAAATTTTCATCTAAAAATATTCTTGAAATTATTAAATATAAACAAACTCTCTGTTTTACTATCAAAAATAAAAAAATGTTATTTCACATATGACTGTGGCCTAAAAATCCATTTAGAATTAAATTCAAAAGCTATTTCATCTATGTATAATAATATCACATATTTTTTTTTATAGTTAAAAACTTTGTGAAACCAGACACTTTTAGAACAATTCCAAAGTTTGATAATACACACAACACATGATGTAATATTCTTCAAAAAACACTTTATAACATTTAATCAAATTCCAAAATATGTTAACTTTTATATTTCATAAGAACTAAGTATCAAAATTTAAATGAATACCAATTTCAATTACACATCAAATGTTATCACAATAATCAATTTATAGGAATAGTGCTTTAAAATTACTTAATTAGAAATTAGTTTAATTTTTTATAAATTTAATAAATCATTGAGAATTCACAAAATTCTAACTTAGCTGACGCAATCCCAGATGAAATAAATATTTTTCTTTTAAGTTCACATACATGGTAGGGCTTGCACTGCTTCCTTAATTAAAATTCCACTTTGTTTGTTTCGAATGATACAGGTCGGCCATATTGAACATCTCAAAAAATACGTATTGAAAAAAAAGTCCTTGAAATTGATGGAGATTTTAATCGGCATTGCAACGGTATCGATGGTCGTAAGTAAAGACTGGCATCGCTGTTGATTTCTGCAGGCGGCCTTCATGGGTCGGTATGATTCTGGTCGTCGGAAAATGGAATTCAGTAGAATTGTCTGGCACGGTCTCAATTCTCATGTTATCGAAATTTAAATCTCACGTTTCCACCCTCAGTGAGGAACTTTATCCTGCCGGCTAAATGTAAACATTATTCCTATCGACTTTGTAATGTAACATAATATCAAATACAGTCGAGGCGTAGTGACTTTTACTTTTATTTAAAGCTGTGAGAGAGAGACCATTTTCATTACGTAGTATTTTGTTACATCATTTAGGTAAGAACAGAACAATTGTATGAAAAAGAGCAAGCGTAGTATAAAAGAGAGAACGTTTTTCATATGTTTTTGCTTATATACTAGGGAAAATTCCATCAAACGTCATAAGCACGTGGTAAGAATAAGGGATTCCAGGGAATATAGATAGGAATTAAAATGGATTGTTTTGATAGATTTATAATTAGTTTAAGCAGAATTAATCCTTTCAAGAGCGCGTGATGTAATAAATTATAGATACTTTGAAGGGATCAGGAAATAAGAATGAACTCTTTATCTTTTGTATTAGGAATGAGATAGAATAGAAAGTTAACTTATTATTTAGGTAATTATTGAATTAAAAGTTAAATCATTACATATATATATATATATTAATAATAAAATATTTCTGAATTTCTTAGATTAATATGCATTTAGAGCATTATTATTGGAATAAAGACGTTATATTACTAGCTGTTCTTGCAAATAAATTTTCTTTGTGAATATTTTATATTATTTATATAAAGCTGCTTACAACTGTATAGAGATAGAAATATTATTTTCTAAAATCTATATGATTTCAAACGTTTTAAAGTGTTTAGGAAATGAAATGCTTTTTTTTTTTTTTTTTTTTTTATCTCTTACTTGATTTCATTTTGCAAAATTTGAGCAGATATTATTTCACCGAGATATGAGAATAAAATATGTCTAAATAAATCCGTTATCTGGGAACTGTTTTAAAATAACGTTTCTGACACAACTCAGAAAAACAATAAAAATATTTTGATTTAAAAATTTCTAAGATTTAATAAATACCTTTTAGTATTTCTTTTATTAAGAATTTTATACACCTTATCAATTGTTATACGGAATGCTACATTTTATACAAATAATTTCTTTAAATACTTGCAATCCGTAAATTGTAAGAACACTTTTGTATTTAAGTATTTATTATAAGAATAGAAGAAAAATATAACTATATACAATGTTTTCACAATCATCAGAGTACATTAAATTCATAGGTAAAACTGAGATCATTTAGACTGATAAATTTAAAAATCTTAATTTACATTTAAAACAATTTTACAGTACTCATTTTGAAACTTTCCATAGAATTTATCAAAATAATAATTTAAAGATCATTTATAAATCAAAATTCCTTATAGTTCATTTTAAGAATTTACGTAAACTTGATGACACTTTTTCTAAAATACGAGCATTTCAAATATATTTAACACATCAATCAATAACTCCTGAGACTAACATTGAAAACAACATTTTTTTGCAAATTTTTTTTATTCATCAACATAACACCTTTGTTAATCACCTTTTAGGGTGATACAATCGTTCCAACTCTTTCCAAATCTTTTTTTTTTCCCCTCCAAAAAAAAAATTTTTCTTCTTCTTTTATCTTTT
>BMAW01117168.1:28490-76131 GCA_019974015.1 Nephila pilipes | reverse complement strand
ATTAATTTTTCATTACTACCCTTATCGTATTACTGTGTGACCCCTACTCATGAGTGTCAACTCGATTGCTTACACATAACACTGAGACTCTCTGAGTCTGATACCAATCTCCTTTGCTGATTCGTTCTGGGGGGGTTAAGAGTGTGACACTGAAAAGAATATACGATACAAATTGACATTCATTTAGTATAAAATGATTAAAATAATCGCAATAAACTAATTAAAATAGATATATTGGGTATTATGATAATTTTTAACGTTGTCTTCATTTGTAATTTAATTCTATATTAATATCATGATGAAAAAATATAAGAAAGAAGTTTACAATACGTTGATACATTATTTTTATTATGGAGTATTGTTTTATATGTAATTCAATGTATGTAATAATATGTCATAGCTTATGCATTTTAGGAGTTTATGTTGTTAGACTACATCATAGAGAGTATATTAATGATCTGTAATATTTTGAATAATTACTTCAGGTGTTAAAAGTTCTAAAAAATGTTGCATAAAAAGTTAGAGAAAAGCGTTTTATTTGTTTTGCCATCATTTACTCGTCGAACTTATTTCTTCAACGTTAAATACTGTTTTTGAAAATTAATTACAGTTCCCACTAAATCAGAAAGAAAATGCTGTCTTGTATAAAATGGTTTCTTGTTTTCTCATAACAACATAATCATTTCTTTTTACCCAGATGCAACTATATTCTGATTTTACTCCTTTTAATCTTTTATTCAGATTTAAAGAAAAAGATTTTATTAAATATTTCAGCTTTCGCTATGATAAGTCAGACTCAAATAACAGTTGAATATTAGAATAATATTAGATTAATTTCCTGAAACAAGATTACAACATTCTGTTCAATTCAATTAATTATTTTACAGATTGTTCTAGAATATTTTCAATTACTTCTCTCCACGCATTTTGTAATCGAATTCCGAGAAAAAAAGAACATCGTTCATGTAATTTCTAAACGCATTCGAAACTTTAGACTTTATTAATCATATTTGAGTCTGAAAAATATAATTAAATTTGCTTTGAAAATGGAAGAAATCTTAAAGAGAAATCTGAGAGAATCGTTCAGGAAACGGATTACGTTTCATGTTAAATTATTTCTTAATATGTTAAAAATATTTTAAAAAACTAATTTAAGAACAAAACAATTTCTCTGATATTCCTTTCACAAGAAATAAATTTTATTTAAGATATTCACGTAATTGCATTAAAAATTAAATGGAACAAATATTTTGGAAGTGTAATTTAAAACTAAATTAAGATTGAATTAATTTTTACGCAATGCTCGTAGATATCAATGAAAAACATCTAAATTATAACAAATATTAATACATTTATAGCTGTAACTTCTGCTGCCTGCATGTAGCTTTTGCTATCAATAATACATTTAGCACTAATTTAATATATACCTAATGTTACCGTTAATTTTCCCTCAAAACGGTACATCTACTAATTATTAAATAAAAATATGAGTATGTAAGAAAACGCATATTTGTTCATGGTTATTATTTATTATTGAAAAGAACTAGAATACAGACAGGAAAATTAAATAATTTACGCAATCGTATATTTTTTTTTGAAGAACAAAATTTGCTTGGGCATATTTGTCGTTGATTTAAAAAAAATGAAATCCTTGACATGATTTCTTAAAATTAACTTTGGTAATTAAAATTGCTAGAAGAATTTCTACTTGTAACTGTGTTTTTTTCACACTTGGCTACATATTATTAATAAGAGAAATACCAACTCTACAGGGGAATTAGTGTCCGTTTCTAGAAATTGTTACAATTGATTGTTTTCCTTCCGAAATTGGAAAATTTCGGGATCCAGAAACTGTACTTGGAACAGCTTTTGACAGCAGGATATATGGTTACAATTATATATACCATACGCATTTAAAGAACTTTATAAAAATAAACATTGATCAATATTTTTTTCCTCTTAAACTTCGCTTTACCATTTCAAACCCCTGATAGTTTCTTACAAAATAATTTTGATTTGAATTTCAATAAAATAAAACAATCTGGAAAACTTAGTTATGCAAAACTTTTCTTAGTTCCTGGCTTATATATTGTTCCGAACATGAGATGGCTCTTTATTTCAGTGGTTCTCTTGTGAAGGAAAATAAACATTTACAGAGATGTCATCAGTCAGCCTAGGGAAGCTTAAGCAATGAATCCCTAACCTTGACGACAGATTTGGCAACTAGGCGAGAAACTTGGTGACTTTGGCGACTTATGCAAAGTTTCAGAAGGTGCTGTAATTGAGTCGACATCTTCACGGGGAAGAAAATTACAGTCTTTTCAAGTGTTTTCCCATGTGACGTCATTGCTGGGCGGAAGATGTATAACTACGCCGAGAGCATAAAAGAGAATGAGTCAATCTTTGAAGTCTCTATAACGGAGATCGATCGGGAAATCGACTAGAAGCTGACGGAAGTGTAGCGTACTGGGTGAATTTGCTGAGATGCAACGTGTATTTTCTGGGAATTGTCGGAGAGCTTACCTTAGAAGTGCAAAGAATTAATATGGAGGTTGTCCGTAATAAGAACTAGTAAGCTGGCAATCTAAACACGACTAATATAAATGTGACTGTCCTTAAAAGTGTTATTTTGTTCCTGAATGTGTATCGGTAATCTTTACAAATCCTGTGTCTCATCTTTGTGTTGTAATTGCCCAAGCTCTGCCACCTGCGTATCATTCTGAAGATTTGTGAATAAAACTCATTTGTCGTTATCCTCCGTTTTGGACTTGATTTTCACTCGCATACAAATAGAATTTTTTTTTTATAATACAATAATTTTCTTAATAATTTTAATACCTTTTTTTTATAATACACGAGCGCCAGAGCCGGAATATCACTAGTCATGATTTTGAGTGCGTTTGTCTTAATTAGACAAACAGAGGCAAGTGTTTTGCTTCGGGAGCATATGCAATCAGTAGTATAGGCTATGCTGCCATCTAGTGTTCAAGTCTTGAGTCACCACTTTGATGCCCAATGGTTTTCCGACTCCGTGGAGGGGGAGAGAGGGTTGGCGACCTTGGTTACCGATGCTGTTTCGCACCTTGGAACATTGGGGTCCGAAGAAAAGTTGACCGGTCGCTTTTCTGCGGTGCTTCTACTAACTAGGCTGAAAAGACGTCTCATCTGGCTAGTCAACAAGGCGTTTTAACTTTTAGCGTTGTAGAGAGTCGCTGCAAGTCCATCACTGATTGAACATACCACAATATTGTTTTGTCATCGGAGTTGTAACTTGTATGAAAATTTTCAGATCAATAGGAGGATATAAGTACTGGATTAAAATTCAAAATAAGAGCGAGGCCCTGGCGTTCCCTTAAGTCCGTCTCGGCAGAGGAAGATCCGAGAGATGAGGACAGGTGAGACAGACATGAGGACAGGTGCATGAGGACAAGAGATGAGAACAGGTGCATGTGCCCCTCCCCTTTCCTGTCATAACTTCAGGCAAAATATACCGAAATAGAAATCCCAACTAAAATGTCAATATTGAAGCAATATGTGTATATCTGCTACGTTAGTTTTTATGTTAACACTTTTGTATGTCAAAATTGCACTTTATTTAGGAATAGGGTTTTAAAATCCCCTTTCATTATGAGATAATATAACTAACGAAGACATGAAATGAGGGCAAGTTCCGTAAAAAAAACAGTGGCTTTGTGTGTTTCCTTCACCCTGTCGATTTTTTCTGGATTGTTCGTGCATGTAGGCAAAATTTCAGATCGATCGGATGGTAAGAAGTGAGTTAGAAACGGAACACAAATTTTGGAAATATAATTGTTTTACAAACATATAAACACAGCAAGTTTAATAAACGCTCTCGGAAAAATTGAATCAGTCAACAGAAAACCGAAAAATATAAGAAAATATGAATATAATTTTAATTATTATTACTCACAAAACCACACATCGTGTAATTGATTCATTTTGAACTGTGTTCAGGTATCTTCCATGGTACACTATATATATTCATCGAAACAGAAAAGACGCATTTAGGCGTATCTCTGATTGTAAACACACTATTGAAATACTACAGTATTCGTACGATTTTAATTGAAGTAAAAGATTTTGTAGTATATATATATATATATGAGTATTATCACCGGAGTTGGAAACCTAAGATCCGTGATCTCACCCTCTGTACAATCAAGTTCGTGGACTCGTGGTCGGTTTTTTTTTTTTTCGTAGAGTCGTGCCACTTAAGACCCTCAGTGAAGCGGAGCTGATGCAGATTAAATCTGGACAAGATTCCAAGTAATCCCGTTGACGTGGTGTAGGAGTTTGGAGAGGCAGATACCAGCTCATGTGTCCTCCTTGTCACTCGAAACTATGAGATCCGTCACCAACAGACATCGTGTTGTTTCTCAGTGCAACGTTAATGAACAGTCGCAAACATTAATCTTTTTCACAAGTATATATATATAGGGTTTTCCAGCTAACTATCAAATACTCCATAGATGGCACAACGAATCAGCGTCATGTGATTGTTTATGCAGCGCCACCTATTCCAGAATAAAACTGAGCGACATTTCGTTCTCGCTCCCTTTCCTCTACTTTCCGTTATTCTTCTCCTTCGCATTACCCGCATCGGAAGTAAGCTCCGAACGCCCGAGCGCGTTCCCACGCCCATCGCCGATATGGGATAAAGTTAATTAGACAGCCATCTATCCGTCTTGGAAGAAGTGTTTACTCCTAATAGAGATAACCTGTATATAGATCAGCGTGTAAATATTTTACATTTCATCTCTCCAAATAATAAACGGAGTAAAACAAGTTGAGCCTCATCATTGAATTCCTACAAAATCAGCATGGAATCCGGTAATGGAATTACCCCCTTAGACAACCAGCCCTTTGCGTAAGATCAAACCATCGTAGATTCGGGATGTACAATCTCATCATCCCACCGTCTACACCCCCCCCACACATATATATATATACATAAACATACACACACACATATATATATATATTCAATTTCAGCACGTAAAACTCAAATGTAAGCAGCACAGAAGAATAAAATATATTTAACAAAATTACTATATACTCCACTTCATTTTATTTTGTTCCATATGGCATCAAAAATTATATGAGAGATGATTAAATATTTTAAATGTTCCATTTGAAAAATGAAACATTTTTAAATCAATCTACGTGCTGTATAATGAGCGAAAAATTCCTTATGCGCATAAATTTTAGATAAAGTATTATTTAAGAATAACAAATTTAATTCAATTACTTTGCTTGAATTTGTTTCTACGTTCAAAGGTTTAGAATGGTTTTTCAATTTTAAAGCAGTATTTCTTGTATATTTTATGTATATTAACACATGTTTACCGTTTCATCACCCTTTACATTTTAATTTAAAATGATTTTTGCTAAATGTAATACCAAAAACATTTTGTAACATTGTTTTTAGCATTCTGAAACTGAAATAAAAAGAAATGTATATAATTTTTTTTCCTAATAATTGTCTTCAAAAGATATTCTGTAAAATCAAAATTATATCTTTGTAAAATGAATTTAATATGGAATCACTGAGTAATTAGATTATAATCAAATACACCCACGTCGGACCTTTCACTGAAATTTCCAAACTATTATTGCCTATATAAAAGCAAACAATTAATTAAAATTATACTATCATCGTATTAATATTTAGTTAAAAAAAGAAAACACCGCCTTCAAATACCGCCTACTGACTATCATAGTTTTTATAATGAATACTGCCTACAAACTTTGTCTGCTAATGTAAAATAATCTCTTTGGATACAATTTCTTACATGTTTAGTTTTCGTGGAAAACATATGCATTTAAAAATCAAAGTATATTTTTTCGTGCTTGATATGGAAAGTCATAATTAAAGTCTAAAAGTCATAGGCAAAGAAATATATATACAGAACTTTTTACTTTCACAGATTGTGTGAAATTTCATTTAATTTTTATGTCTTTGCGCATTCAGGATTTAATGATAAGAATTTAATTTGATATCTAAAGAAATTGAAACGGAAAGTCTATGCCACCCACTCATCATTTAAATTACTTTTTTTTATTAAAAGTCAATGATAATTTTCAATTAATATTACGAATATTATTTTTTAAGTAGAAAAGTTTTTAATACATTACGCAGAAAATATCAATGAATGCTTAATTTATAATTCGAGTAACTAATGTCATTTTAATTTTGTGTGACTGAGGAATAATTTCAATTAAAAGAATTCTATTGAAAACTATATTTTTTACTTTTTTTTGTATCAATCGAATGCTCGTTTTCATTTAAGAGGCGTGGCCACGGTAGCCTAGTGGTCATGGTTGCATTGTTTTCTTCGAGTCGTGGGTTCGAACCTTGATGTTATCAAAGAATCTACATGTAATTGCGCTGATCCACATTAAATCTGGTTGAGATACCACTCCCCCCATTGGAATGGTGTGCTATGCTGCGCCGAACACGATGTAACTGTGGTCCAGACGTGAAAAAAAAAAGATAAAAATAGGTTGACAAGAAGGTGAGTCGAAAGCACGGAAGGATGGCTAGGGTAACCCGGGGAGTGCGTCACTTGAGCTTAACTAAGACAGTAAGCCCCATAGAAAAGAAAAAGATCACTAGAGTGCATCGGGTTCATGATGCCCATACTTACCTAAAGAAGGCAAGTCCCTGAAGTCCCCCTGATATAACCCCCAGAGACAGTGTGCCAGGCTATAGGAGCAGACACTGGGTACCCATTTTAGTCGCCTCTTACGACATGCTTGAGCTACAGTGGGACTATTTTTTCACACTCGGTCACCATACAGGCCAATGACATGGTGTGGAAGTTTATATTGGTTTGGTTTTATTAACGTCGCATTAGAAGCAACACGAGGGCTTATCGGCGACGGACCTCGTAATTTTGAACTTCGGTCAAGTGATCAGGACGACACCTGAGCTGGTATCCCCTCTCCTAAGTTCCATATCACGCCAACGGGAGGGCTTTGGGCCCCAACATATTTGACTGGCATCAGCCCCAACAACACGGCGAGTCTTTAGTGGCATCAAGGTCCGATCTCGTAACTCGAAGAAAACCGCCAGCCGCGAGTCTACGGCTATGACCAGTAGGCTACCGCGGCCACTTGGACGTTTAGAGGTGAAAGTTCCAGCTCTGGCGTCGTCTTCGTCACTTGACTGAGGTTCAAAATTACGAGGTTCGTCGCCAATTGCCCTCGTGACGTTAATAAATAAATCAACACTTTAAGAGGCAAGATTAAATCCACACTATAGCACTTGGTGATGGATCGAACCACGGATGAAGACAATATCTGCGCTTCCTCTTCTCATCGCACTTTGTGCAGATTATTAGTCTTAGTTCCATTTTATATACAGCCATCTCTATTCATCCATACAATGGATTTTTAAATCCATTTAATAGATTACGCGAGTACATCTTTTATATGACATATAAACTTATATACACGGTGGTGTCCAAAAGTTCAAGGTAATTCCTCAAATGAGCAAAAAACGAGTATAAATTTTGGAGAACTTATTCGAAATAACTTGTGAATAATCATCTGTTGAAGGAGAAACTTTGTCTTTACGCAAAACATTTTATTCGGCGTCTTCATTCGCAAAATACCTGCGAAAGTTGAAACGGGAATAAACAGGGTAATTCGGCATAAGCTGTTCTAACAGGTTTAGTGAGAAGGAACGTTGCTAACGCTTAAACAAAATGACAGAGGGCACAAAGACGACATATGAGCTTGCTTGTAAAGGGATGAATCATTAGAATGCTCGAATCAGGAACGATCACAAACCGAAGTGACTCGAATTCTGAATGTGCCTCAGGGTGTGATCTCAAGATTCAGGGTATGGGAAATATTAACCTACCACCAGTACCAGGTTAGTTAAGAGTCACAACCGTTCGCCAGGACCATTATCTGGCAATAACTCCATGATTTTAGGGGGACAGTTGTGCCAGAGAATTGGGTTCAGCGATGATAATCGCCTCAGGGGTGTGAGTTACCAGACACACCGTTTACGTGAGATTCGATCACGTTGGTCTCTGTGCAGAATTAGCGGTACTTTACATTCCCCTCACATTACTCATAAACGCGTTTGTTTCAACTAGAATTTGGAACATCAATACTGGAATTAGAATAATGGGCAAATGTGCTAATCATTGACGAATCTCATTTTAGTCTCTATGCTAATTCTAATAGAGTAACGATATGATGAATGCGTGTAATTCACTTTCAGACGAGAAACATCAAGGAAAGGGCCAGCACCATGCTGGAAGACTGAATTGACCTCCATACCTTTAAAACGAAGTCTGTCACTGAAGAACACAGAGATGAAGTTCTTGAGCCTTATGTCCGTCAGTTTCAAGGTTCTGTCGGTCCTGATTTCAGATTCACGGATGATAACGCGCCTCGTCACCTTTCGAGGCTTGTGAGTGAGTGGGTGAGAGTCAGTGAGTGAATGAGTGAATGTGAAGGTTATTGGAGCAGGAGCCAGATGTGGCTATGCTGCGCCAAATAAGATTTCACTGTGGTCTAGACGTGAAAGAATAGAAAAAGACAAAAATTGGTTGGCAGGAAGGAGGGTCGAAAATGGAGAAGGATCGCTAGGGTATTCCGAGAGAGCTCAACCCGTGTTTACAAAAGACAGTAAACCCCATAGGAAAGAAAAAGATCACTAGTATGACCGTTCGAGCCTTATAGGTGAATTTTTTTAAACGAAAATTATTCAATCCATGCGGTGGCTTGTTTATTCACCTGATCTGAATCTTATCGAGAAGGCTTGGGATGTGATCGGGAGGTAAATTACAGTCTTCTGCACCCCTCGAGTTTCGTTCCAAAAATGAAAAGTCGAGAAGGTTGGAACTCTGAGCACACAACGCATCCACAATGACATAACAAGTATGGAAAATCGAAGTGCAGCGTGCCTAATTTCCACGTGTGAACACTCACCTTATTAAAGTGTAGTATCACTTTTTTTTATATATATATTTCATTTGTATTTCACTAAAGTGTGAACTCCTCTTAAGCTCAGTTTTCTTTCAAAATGTTTCTTTGGACAATAAAAGTGATTATTATCGTTCTTTCGCATTGTGTTTTCTTACTTTAAAACCGTTTTATTCTTGCATATCACGTTTCTCGAATTTCAGACTGATTTCTTCATTAGTCGCATAATTACCAGTCGAAAAACCAGTGTTGTAATAATATAAAATGTATAAGCTTAAGTTTTTATTTGCCTTTGGTTTTAATTATTGCATAAAATATTAATTTTTAGTTATTTGATGTTAATTACCGTTTCCTAATTGCACATTTATGAAGTTCGTGTAAATAATAAAAATCTTTTTTTTTTTAAAATTATTTTTTCATTATTTGTGTCGTGGGGTTTAAAAAATGAAAAACTTTACTTTATGCAGCTTTAAAAAATAAAAATATTTAATTAATGTATTTAATGTGTTTTACGTATAAATTCATAATAATAAAAAATGAATTTATAAGTATCACGAATTTTGAAACATCCATTTCAGTATTCATTCCAAATGAAACATTAAAAAGTTTCATTTAAATAAATGAAACATTTCGAAGCAAACGTTCACTTAATTGCTTTGCAAAAATAAAGATTGATTTTTTTTAAACAGCAGTTTAAATATATAATTGTGTATGCGAATTTTTATGTAATTTGTAAAGATACATTAAACAGCGGGATATATATATATATATTGTTTTATCGAATCTTATTACCGTTAATTAAATTACAAAAATATAATTTATGAATGATAAAAAACATTTAAGAGATAAATTGAACATATTATTTACGAGGTACCAATTTTTTGTTTCATTTTCATTTTAAACAAGGCACTTTCAAATCAACTTTTTACTATTAAACCGAATGGAAATGCTGAAATTTAGTTAAAACTGTTATAAAAAAAGGTTTAAAAACATTACATATTACACACATACTTTGTAGCACACACAAAACACACGTGGCGTCATCTGTTGATTGCAAAATGTATGAATTCCCGGAAATTGAAGTAAAATTAGCTATCTATTCGAATTCCTACCCGCATCGCTTAGTTTTTTATTAATTAGTTTTAACAAAGCATTGTCAGTAATATCTGGAGTCTGACCATTTACACATTTATATTTAAGAATGTGCGAACTCAAATGATAAATTTCAACACCAAATTTTAATTTTACATTACACACAATTTTTCTCAGTTAAAATAAATCGTTAAACTTATACGTTATGATATACATATATAGTTATAATTATTAATAATTATTTTTAATTGCCGGAACGTTAGTGCGCCTTTCCAATGTGTTAAAACATTTTTAACATTACAATATAGAAATACGTTATTTCAACTATTTATTTAAAGCAATAATAGATGTGTGGAATTTAGATAACTTTTCAAAATTCCCTTTTTTTTAAAAAAAAAAAATTACCTGACGAAAGTAGTCTATTAATTTGATTGATATTTTTTTTCATTCAGTATATATTTAATTGTACCAAAAATGATTTGTAACGCGATCGCGTAGGATTTAGATAGGAAATTATATAAAATTAAAATTCTTTTTGAATACTACAAACAATGTTTCCTCCAATAGAATTCAAAAGTCTAAATAAACTATAATTTTTGTACTTTTACACGAACTTCGTGTTACAATGTGAGCAGTTATTTATGCAATTCTACATTATAAAATATTTTATATTTACTTAATATTATTATACGGCAAAAAATAATAAAATACTTAAATCTAAATTAATACAATTAACTTTATTAATCATCATTACTAATGTAAAACTTTATATATTTATAAATTACAGAAATATTAAAGATAAAATTATTTAATACTAAAATATAATTTTAATTATTATATTAATGTTTATGCATTACGATTTGATATTTATTTCTACATTCCTTTAAGATCTATTTTTCTGATTACGTTCTTGAATTCCGAAGAACTTAAAGAAATTTGTGTGGGACGAAATTTAAAATTTGAAACAATGAATAATCAAAGTACGTGTTCAAAATGAATTTCCTTACCTATAATTTTGTAATATTCTTTGAATTGTATAAAAAAAATACGTACTTTGTTATGTTTCTGTGTGATTTTTGTGAAAATGATCACAGATGCTTGTGAAAAGGATATCTTTAATTTGAAGAAAGCAACTACACCCAACTCCTTTTTTTTACACTGTAGATACGTTCCTTGGAAAACTGTGCAAAACAATTCGTGTAAAATATACATGCGACATATGGTAAATTTGGCGATATGCTCGACAACTTTAAAAAATCGTGTAAGTTGAAAAAAACTCAAATATTTTCTCAAAACACCGTGCAAAAAAATTAATAATGAAATCCCTATTACATATTTATAAAACAAAAACAATTCATTTTTATTGCAAAAAAATTAAAATTAGAGTACAGTGAAAATTAAATCTATAGGTACATATAATATATAAGAATTCGAATTGAAATTTGGAATAAAACTACCAACTATTCATCGCTACTTGATAACAAGCGTGCACGTTTATTACGATCTGGATCAAAAATGCTATCATCCGTAGATTGTCAGATAAGTCTAAGCATCACTTTCGGCTTTGATTCAAATGAAGAATTTCGTTCGTTATTAATGGCCTCTGTTGTTGTTTTTTGTTGTTACAAAGTCTGTTAATAGCGCCTGTTGTTGTTTTCTTTTGGTTTCTCCGGTTGCTTTTATAATTCTTGGTATCCTGCTACACAAAACTAAAGATTACATTGTATTTTAATGTACGCTCTATGTCAGGATCATGAGAAGTTTAGTTTAGTTTTTTTTTTATTAACATTGCACAAGAAGCAACACGAAGGCTATTGGCGACGGACCTCGTAATTTTGAACCTCGGTCAAGTGACGAGGACGACACCATAGCTGACACCCCCCTCTCCTAACATCCACACCACGCCAACGGAAAGACTTTGGCCTCGACAGATTTAACTGCATCAGCCCCGACTACATGGCGGATCTTTAGCGACCAAGGCTCGAACCCGCGACTGAACGAAAACCGCCGGCCACAAATTCGAAACCATGACAACTAGGTTACCGCGGCCACATGATCATGAAAAAGAAAATGTTCCATACTTGTAGCAAATTTCAAGCCCTCGTGAATTAAATCAGTTGTTAATAGCTGAACTTCACCTTCGACTTTGTCATTATATCGACTTTTTTATTATCATAAACTGACAGAAATTCGATCAAATCGTTCTCATCCAAAAGGCTTTCTAGACTCAATTCTTCAATGTCGGCCGTTTGCATGTTGTTAAAACCTTCGTCACCAATTGAATTCAATATAGTTATAATTTCAGAACACACAGCTGATTTTTGCACTATGAAACTTCCACTTTTGACGCATGTTGGAAACGTTTTTTCCCAACAAGCATTTAAGGTCGTTTGGCGCAACTGTTAGAATGCAAAAAAGCATGTGTAATACAATCCATAATAGTAGACTTTCTCCATGCTTACACAACAGTCAAAAAACTTTCTTCCACTGAATCTAAAGCATATTTAAACATTTTCTTTACGTTGTATATTTTAAATGCTGCTATAATACCCTGATCGAGTGGCTGAGTTGATATAAGGCGGTAAAAACAGCATTTGAATATTTGGGAGTAAAATTTGGGGTATTTGTGCTAGAACAAAAAAAAAAGTGTGTAAAAAGTATATTGATGAAACGTTATTTCAAAATTGTGTAAAAAAGACCAAGTAAAAAAAAGGAGTTGGGTGTATTTAATGGATGTGCTGTTTTAGATTGTACAGGAATTACAATATTTTTATGTGCGTAGTATAACATCCGAGTAGTCTTAAAAATTTTTTAGTTCTTCGATAATTAACAAAAGTTAAGAATTACTTTCAACAACCCTGCATCAAAAACAAAAAATATCTTACTTTATATTTTCGAAAGAGATAAATTTATTACCAGAAAAATTTAGAAAAATAAATCATTAATTCGGAATGGTATGACATTGTAAGTAAATTGCAAATTATTCTCATCCAACAAATTTTCAAACTATTGAATCTGTAATAACATAGCATTATAATACACACTACAAATATAACACAATTATACCGGAAATGTTGATTAAAATAAAACATGGTAAAATGTTTCAACTTTATTAATTTAACTTTATTTATCGATGTTTTCTCTCTCATAGATTTATATGATTAAATCATTATTAATTTAATCAAAAACTATATTCATATTCTGAGAAAGGTTTTCTCTAACAAGGCAAAAATTGGATAAACTTAAATTTGAAAATCTATGTCTTTATTATGGACAAATATATATTAAAAGTTAGATGCTGAAGGATTATTTATTTTAAATCATTAATTAAAATAATAATTATCTCCGTAATTATTAAATACATATGGAATCATAAATATAATTATTCCAATTACAGACCTTAAACAATGCCTGAAAATGAATCAAGAATTCCAGGTAAAGTTCTGAAATAAAATTGAATCAATATAGAAATTTTAATTTTGTAATAGTTGCAGTATTTTTTTAGAACTTTTATTCATTTTTAAAATTTGATGTATTCATTTTGGGGAACGTATTAAATATGAATAAAGTTAATTTTCTCAGCTATATATCAATATAAGAATGGAAATGTATACGTTTTTTTTCTTCATTTCATTATAATTTTAAAACGCTTCATTTTAATATTGAACTTTGTAATGGATTGTTAGGGAAGTTTTAATATATTTAATTCACTTAAAATTTTATTTTGAGCACTTTTAATATTCTAGTTCATAAACCGTAGAAATATTCATGGACAAAGATTAATTTCCTGATGAAATAGTTCGAAGCGTATGCGCAGGCTTGATAATAAATTCGCCTAAATTTGTGCATTCATAATTCCGTAATGGGAATAACAATCAGGCTTTTAATTTAATTAGAACTTACATGCAAATAACAAGTAGACATGCGAAATAGTATGCAAGAAGTTCGATATAAGTAGTCGTTTCAAAGCATTCTTTGACGAATTCTAAATAAAATGATAAGTAATGAGAAATTGCACATTATTGTAACAAAAACATACTTACAGGCTGGAGTTGAATACCATTCATTGTCCTGAAATGAAAAAAAAAAAAAAATTAATTATGTGAAAAAATTAATGAAAAAATATGAAATACTCAGTATTATAAATCAAATGAAGTCATATATAATAAGCTTACAAATGTGATTTTTTTTTTATTCATAAGAATCTAAATGCGAATTAGAGATAGTTAATGAGTGAGTAAAATTTGAAACTTATGGTCCGAGAGTAAAATTTGGCTGTGCTGCACCAAACAAGGTATAACCGTGGAAATAATGGAGTTTAGTTTAGTTTATATTAACGTCGCACTAGAAGCAACACGAGGGCTATTGGCGACGGACCTCGTAATTTTGAACCACGGTCAAGTGACGAGGACGACACCTGAGCTGCCACCCCCCTCTCCTAACATCCACACCACGCCAACGGGAGGGACTTTGGGCCCCGAACAGATTTAACGTGCATCAGCCCCGGCTACACGGCGGGTCTTTGGCGGCCAAGGATCGAACCCGCGACTGAACGAAAACCGCCAGCCGCTAGTCCACGACCTTGACCACTAGGTTACCGCGGCCCATTGGAAATAATGGAGAAAAGGATAAAAATTGTTTGACAAGATGAAGGGTCAAAAACAAAGATGGATCGCTAGGGTATCCAGGAGACATCACCCATGTTTTTAAACGAAAGTAAAACCCATAAGGAAGGAAAAGTCCAATAGGTTACTTCATGGTCGTACTTACCTATATAAGGTAAGCCTCTCTCTCTCTCTCTCTCTCTCTGTGTGTGTGTGTGAGTGAGGAGTTAAATACAAAAGAAGTACTTAAAGTTCTATACAAAGTTTTGCAAACAACAGATTTAGTCACCCAAAGGGAGTTTTTTTTTTATAATTATTTTTAAATTGCTCAATTAAATATAAGAATCAAAGTAAACAATGAAATATCGAGACATGGACAATAGTAAACATTTACGAAAAAAAATTAAAGCAAATGATAAATTATTAAACTGAATATTATATCAGCTATAAGTTATCAAAATTAAAGAGAACGATAAATTATTAAATTGAATATATTTAAGCTAAATGTAATAAAAAAATAAAGCAAACGAGAAAACAATTGAAAAGTGATCTGGCACGCCAAAAGTGATACAACTAAAACAATAGGCCCTTGGGCAGTAAAATGACGAAAAAAATTGACAACTCTTACACTTTTATACATAGGGCTTGCTTCTAAACTAAACGTTAGGACTTAGGCACACAGGAAAGTGCCGTTGCTCATGTATGTTATCTAATTAGGTACAGGCCATGAATTGGATTTCGTCACTGTTCTTTAGTTTTAAAAATCATAAAAGGGTGAAACATTTCCCCATCTTTCGGTTTTAGTGCTTCGGTATCCACTGAAGGACTTAACTTACTTGCACCGCCCTTTCAGACACGTGTTTTGATTTTTCGGGTTCTATTTACTATCTTCCTTTTAACAGTGATCTGAACTATGCTAGCTGCACATAATCGTGGCTTGTGCTCTAATCTTCATCGACGAGAATATCCCTGCGATCCTCCACCTCCATGACGTCTTAGAGGGCTTCCATTTCGCTTCCGTTGAAGATAGATTATATGTCTCCCCTATCAAATTAAAGGTTAATTTCTCCGTGCTGAAAGTGCTCACGGGTAACAAAGTATGTTATCTCTGACATCGCCAATTACATCACATAAGAAAGTTCCATTCTGAGAGATTCCAGACCTCTGGGAATCTACCAAGAGCTGTTGCTAATCGTTTTCTTCTACTCTTATTACAAATTCTACTCTACTGTGTTTGCCTCCCTTAATTTCGGACTATAACTTGGTTTATCATGTATTTAGAGCTACTTGCCTCTACTACCACTTTAACCTGGTTTTAAAGTACAAGTAGCTCTATCATATCATCCAACATCGTTGCTCTCCTAGTCGACTTGTAGACCATTTCATTGCCACAATATTTAATATAGACTTTCATCCCAATGAAAACGGTTTTCTTTACCATCATCTCTCTCTTTGGTAGACTTCCTTGATACTATGGATAAGGAAGGTGAATAATAACTAGATTTCCCCCAAAAAAATAGATCAAAACTGATCTTAAATCTGAGTAAATTTTGACTCTCACAGTTATTGAAAGTCTGACATACCGTTCAATTTGCTGTTAGGGCTATTACCTTGGCCTGGACAACTTTGTTATGATCTTAAAATCATATGTGCGTGTGTGTGTAAGAAATTATCTTACACAAAACTAATTTAATGTCCTAATTTTCCCATTCTCTAACTCAAAAGTAAAGAGTTCATTCCTATTTTCTGATCCAATTCCAAATTATCTTTTTATTTATTTGATCACGCACTCATGAAATCTGTTGAATCAGCTTTATCATAATCATAAATCTCTTAGAAATAATCCCTGCTACACTGATAGACATCAGGGAAATTGCCTCAGAATCCCTCCATTTTGTATCATGTGATCGGTGGAAATCCCTTGTATAAAATCAATTGCATGGTGAAATTCTCTCTCATCTCTGCTCTTTTGCAAAATAGAGAAGGCCAAGCTGCGTCTCTTGCCTTCTCCGGTTAAATAATGTATATTTAATTGTCTCTCTCTCTCAGCTAAATGAATAAACAACTATGAATTTTGAAAGTCTCATTTTTATTTCGTTATTAATCAATAAAGAAATTTAAATTTTTAAATTTTACACACACACACACACAGATATATATATATATATATATATATATATATGAATGCATGTAACTATTAATGTTACTCAGACATAAATTGTGAAAATATAACAGTGCTCTGTATACAAAATCATACTATATTACAAATTATAACAGCTAAAACAAATTTAAAAAATTTATCAAAACTGAAATGCTACAAATACTACAGTGTTCATTGAAAAAACAGTAAAATCATTAAGAGAAACAATTAAATTAAATTGAAAATATTATTCTAATTTTATATTATATGTATATAACCGCATTATTTGAATCCGAGCATCGATTTGCTACACTTAATTAACATGCCTTATTATCCTTTTTCCCAACTTCAACTTATAGCTAAAAATAAGTTACGTTTGTTTCATGAAATATGCATTTATTTCGTAAACGCAGACTAACTATAGCAAAATGCATAGCGAAGAATTTAACTTTAATATTTTAAAAAGAAATAACTTTCTCGGATTCTCTTCCTTGAGAGAAAATTGGCTTCGTTTAAACTTATCCTCATTCTACTCATCCGTGAAAATGCTAGCCTCTAAGTAGGTCGAACTGGCTTCCGCAGAACATAACTCACGATTCAAATGGCATTACAAACAAAAATGGTTTTTAAATGGAAAATAATACGAAATAGGTTTGAAACACTTATATGAGTCAGATAAAATTTACATAACGTAACAAAATAATTATTTCCCAACCTTTATATGTTGTGTATGTATTATAAGAATGTAGTTATAAATTGCGGAAATACGTAAATCTGAATAAAAAGGTTGTAACGTGTGTGACTTTATTTTATCGCTTCACGCAAGAATCACAAATGCGTTTGATAAAACTTTATGTTGAATCGTTAAATTGGTTCGTTACCATTATGGATGTCTAAAAATTAAATTCTAAATGCTCATAAAACAGATATTAAAAGTTTCTTTAAAAGTTGCTGGTTAAACGTAACAATTCGGCTGCTCAAAATGAATTTAGCTCCAGGGACAGTAAAGTATAATAATATTTCTCTCATCTAAGTACATAGAGTGTATTTATTGCAATGTTAATTTGAAGGAAACTTTTTTATTATGGCTAAAATGAAAATCGTAAGAATAATTTTAACATCCAAAGTTAGATTTTTGCTAACATTTAATTTTTATTCCAGAGCATTTTAATCTTATTGTATACCATTAAGTCTATACAACATATTAATTATTTTTGGTCACCTTGGGGGCTATTGTTTTAGGTGGGGCGTTTTGGCGTACCAAATCACTTTTCATTTTTTTGTTTTATTTTATTTGCTTCAATTTTAGTTACATTTAGCTTAAATACATTCAATTGAATAATTTATCATTTGTTTCAAATTTAATTACATTTAGCTTAAATACATTCAATTGAATAATTTATCATTTGTTTCAAATTTAATTACATTTAGCTTAAATACATTCAATTGAATAATTTATCATTTGTTTCAAATTTAATTACATTTAGCTTCAATACATTCAATTGATAATTTATCGTTTGCTTTAGTTTTAATATCGCAAAAGTTTACAATTATCTATTTCACGATATTTCACCATTTACTTTAATTCTTATATTTAATTGAGTAATTTAATAATAATTATAAAAAAAAGTACACCTTTGGTGGCTAAATCTGTTCTTTACAGAACTCTGCAAATAACTTTTATATTTTTATTTATCATCATTTATGCTAATAAGTGCAAAAAAGCCGAACTTTTTTAAAGGCATATGATTACCTATCAAACTGTCAATGCATATTCAAAATATTTTAAATTTCTTTTTTATTGTTTTGATTACGTTATTTTATGTGACTATATATTAGCCATCTTAGGGGCTATTGTTTTAGGTGGGGCGTTCTGGCATATCTGATCACTTTTCTATTTCTTATCGTTTGCTTTAATTCTAATTACATTTAGTATAAATACATTCAATTTGATAATCTATCGTTTGCTTTAGTTTTATTATCGGAAAAGTTTACTATTATCTATTACTCGGTATTTCACCGTTTACTTTAATTATTACATTTAATTGAGTAATTTACTAATAATTATAAAAATAGCGCACCTTGAGTGGCTAAATCTGTTCTTTGCAAACCTTTGCACAGAACCTTTTTATATTATATATTATTCTGAAAATATATTCCTTCTAATAAACGTTTAATACGGATTT
This sequence comes from Nephila pilipes, assembly GCA_019974015.1. Classification (NCBI taxonomy): domain Eukaryota; kingdom Metazoa; phylum Arthropoda; class Arachnida; order Araneae; family Nephilidae; genus Nephila; species Nephila pilipes. The sequence goes on along the minus strand of BMAW01117168.1, from coordinate 57,145 downwards.
TCGTTTCAATCATCAATAAACAACTGTTTTATTATTAATTACTTCTTTACTTCATAAATAACAGTTTATAATTCATTGATTTATAGTATCCGTAGCCGTGTTAGAAGAATAACAATAATTCGTAATTTCATAAGAATAATTCGTTATTCCCAAAGAATTATTCGGTTTTCGTAATTCCTTTAGAATAATTCGTAAACAAGAAAGATGATCATACAAAAGGACGAGTTACTTAATTTATTAGAGCCCTTTAAACGGTAAATTGTACACTACATCTGAAATCCGAGAGGTAATTACAACGGTCCGAGAACTCAAACTGCCATAAACGGAGGATAGAATTAATCTGGGTAATGGTTAGGGCTCAGGTTACAAGCAAAGAGACATTTCGCAGACTAAATGGAATTTTAGCAGCGCTAAATCTCCCACAAGACATAATGTCCAGGAGCTTTGGTCTCGTCTAATGAATAGAGTCTTACCTATTGGGTATTTCTTCCTAATATTTATGTATTGAATAATAAAAGTAGGGATCACTTTTCCATGTTTGCGAGTGATTTATGGTAACATAAAATGGCTGCAGATATTACATAGATGAAAGAGAGAAACTTGAAGAAATATCTGAGAATTTATCAACAGCTTACAAAAGTATTTTGTAAAGTTGCGATTTAAAAACCGTGGTTTCTCCAAATTATAAAAATAGCTTTTGATTTAAAGCTTCATACAATTAATGGCGAATCCCTAAAACTATTGGTGGTACTAATAAAATGATTCGATAGATGGAAAACATTATATATGTGAACAAGAAGTAGACGAGTTCTACAAAAAATCGTTTCGAAGCGAGTGTGTGAGTGAAAGTTAAGTTAAATGGTGCAAGAGATAGATGTGGCTATGCTGCTCCAACAAGATGTAACTATTGTCAAGACGTTTGAAAAAAAAAATGGGGAAAAATTTGACTAGAATAAGGGTCGAAAATAAACAAAGATCGCTAGGGTATCTTGGTAGCGCGTCAACCTTGTTTAGCAATCCAATGGGAAAGAAAAAGATCACAAGGTATCTCAGGTTCATTGTGCTCGTTCCTACCTAAGAAGGCAAATCCTTGAGGTCCCCTGATATAATCCCCAACAGCAGGGTGTACTGCTATACCCCCAGACATTAGGTCCCATTTTAGTTGCCTCTTACGACATGCATGAGCTATAGTGGGACTATTCTTTCACACCCGGTCACCACACGAGTGAAGTCGTTTGGAAGACCCTACATGTTATTTTGTTTTCTCAACTGGCAGTCTATTTTCATATGAACAAATTGTTTTCGTTATAATTAAGAGATATGGTCAAGCAATAACCAACCAAAAGGTTATAACCAATTTATTCACTTTTAAATAATCAATATCAAAATACATTAACCAAGGTTAACTAGTCACGTCTCTAACCGAATATCATAAAAAGGAATTCTAACTTCGTTAGTTCAAATCCCTGGATCCAATTCAAGAACATTTCCTATGACGAGATCCGACTCAATTATACACGCTCAGCATATCACATCCCATTACAGGAGCCAATATAGCATTCCTATGAATCTCTTTGATTCTTTTATCTTCTTTTTTTCTCTCCTATTCATTGCACTTGTGTTATGAAGCTCATTAATATGTATCATGGTTGTTTCACGAGTCGAGGTTCTGATATCAAACATCTTGTAAAGTAACCCAGAGATTATTTAAAGGGAAATGCGCATGAGAAAGCATTACGCGATGATAGAAAAAGAAACATATATTTGGAGTAAAGATTAAATAATCTGTTTCATTAATTCCTTTTTATATTCAAGTTTTTTTTTTAAAATAAACAAAATTTGTGAGTTATTTTCATTTCATTATTATTTGTATATTTATTTATTATTATGGAGTTTGTCAATTCTTTAATTTCTTGTATTAACAAATGTCAACGTGATGTATCGATAACATATTTGGGTACCAAGACATGTGGGGGAATTATAGAATACCTTATCTAAGACTCCTTGTTTTTGTGATATATATCTTTCAAATTATTATTAGAGCTTAGATTTTTTTGTGTGCCTTATAAGGATATATTAATCATTCTATAGGACAATAAAAATAATTTCTTCGTCAAAATGTTTTTCTTTTCTCTCTTAATTGAACCATGATTTTTGTAGATACATTTACATTTAGGTACCATTTTTAAGAAACCTATGATACGATATAGTTCCAAATTTTTTTATGCTGCTATAAAAGGCAATTATACATATAGTGAACCTAAAATACTTTTTCTCAAGTAATACATAAGTTTTAAGAAATAATTACGTAAATGAAAAAGAGAAAAAAATTAAATTATCCAAAATTACAATGTTCTACAATTTTTTATTAGAAAATATATAATAATATCATTACAAAATTTAGTTCGTTACATTTCGTGAGTTGTTTTCTGTATGAGTAGCAAAATACTTTGTATATTTATTGAATATTATTTTTAAAAATGGCACCTAAATACAAATATATCTGAAAAATCCCGTCCACATTCAATTCAAAGTAAAAAAGAAAAACTGTTTGACCAAAAAAATACTTTAATACAGTTCAATAAATAATTCAAGTATCATAATTAAGCTCACAAACTTCCAAAGCTTTGCGAATAATTTTTAAAACATAAATGTCACAAAAAGAAAGATTCCTAAATTCGGTATTTTATTTCCCCTCATGCCGTGGTACCCTTAGTAAAAGGGTACATGTATTTTTAACGTAAAATTCTTTGATTTTGATTTACTATTAACAGACATCAGAATGATATTATTATTTTAGAAAGAATATTATTTTACGAATTAATTTATTTGTGATTAGTACGAATAAAATTGGTATACTAATTTGTTTTGCAATAATGCAGTAAAAATATAATATCCTTCAGCAAAAAAAAAAGTACTTAATACTTTTCGCGTTTTATCTCAATTGCTGTCGCAATTGATTCTCCGTCTGAAAAGTTTTTTTTAATGAGTTAAGAGTTTCCATTAATTTCATACAAATGTCTTCATAATTGTGCATTATCTCTTGTTTATTAATATTAATGTGATAATATTTTCGATCAAAATGTGACATTCGAGAAACTGTACGAAACAAAAAAAATTGAAATCTTAATTCTTGCTTAAGAGTCTAAGTCACCGTGTAAAGAACAAAACAATTTAATTTTTTGATATGAGATAAAATATTTGGAATTCATTTTCAATGCATATAAGATAGATAAGATAGATAGATAAGACAGGTAGATAAGATAGGTTAGATAAGACAAACAGACAAGACAGACAGATTTATAATTATTTAGGATAAAAAGTTTATATGATAGGAAGATAATTATATTAAAAGAAATAAGTATTGTAAAAATAGAATTATTAATATTCGAATAATAAGTAATTCGAATATTTTTTGCAGAAGAATAAGTAGCGGATTAATATCATAGATTAAAATATGAAATATTCAGTTAATATGCCTAATTAGGGATTTCTTTTGTTCCTATATCTAATTTTCTTCATTTTATTCGTACATACTTAATATAGCTTTTCGCCTGAGTGAGAAAATCATTATTAATTATAAAACTATCTCCTTTCGAGCACTAAAATTTCATAATTGCTTTTACTTGATAATGCGAAGTTATATTTTTCTGTTGTAGATAACAAAGGATGTAGATACATATAAATAATATGGCGCTAAACCAAGCATGAATTACTCGGCTTCACTCGGAAATGTCCTACATTGAATTACACGTTTCCTATGGCAACAACACGGCACTCAAAAACAGTCTGGGGTTAATAATGTGTGGAAGAGAGCTCGCTGTGCACCAGGGGAAGAAAAACAATCATCAGATAAGCATAATGCGCGATGACAGAAAAAAATAATGGACACGCAATATGTTATCAATGTTTTCAAATGAGTCTAATAAATATCCTACCCCTCCCCTTCAAGAAAGTACACTCTACCAGAAAAAAGTGGCAAAAAATAGTTCTTAATGTACTTCAGGTACAGGTGTGTGCATAAAATGATACTATTGATTGAATTGATATTATAATGCTTCAGTGTATGCGAAAGAAAACATTTTTACGTATTTTGTTCATTTCTTGCAAAATATTGATAATTCGTTTATATTTGTTCTGTTTTCATTTATAAATATTTTGTTTTCTTTCAATTTTCTGGCTACGTTATGCATATAGTTAACATAAAAAAATACGTGACCTGTGTTGTGAAAGGTTTTTTTTTTAACCTGCTTTTAGCTTATGTAACAGAAAGTAAATTATTCAGCACATTTTTCTAAGAAAAGTTTTTAGCACTAATCAAAGATTCTGTACGTGTTTGCGAAGAAATTGCTCAGTAATTATTCTAAATTAACATGATTAATCAAAATATTAACTGATATTCGATCTGTTGAAATTTCAATGCTTTAGTTCTACCTTTGTCAAATGAATAAATTGGCACTATGTTATCCTTTATAAATTGGTTTTTAAATCGAAAATAAATCTGCAAAACACGGAAATACTTATTATACCAAACTTCAGTTAAATTGTCATAATTTAGAAAGGGTAACTAATAGAAAAACAACAGAAGAAACTATTGTATTGATTAATTAAACTAATAGCTGAAGCATTTCCATAAATTATTATTTTTTGGCAACAAGATTCTACTCTATTCAGTCAGTCACGATGATTAAAATATGAATAACAACATCATTGAAACACCAAAACTCGATTGTGATTGTATTAACAAATATTTATCATATTCTTCATAAATAATAAACACGACAAAAATGTGTTGACATAATATTCTAATTGATATATGTAATAACAAAAATAATTACATTTGAGTTATAAATATTTATTTTTAATTAAAAGGCAACGGTCTTATACAAATATGCGCATACATTTTTAGCATGGAACATTTTCCTGCCTCAATCCGAAATCGATAAATAGATTTTTGGAGGTAATATTACACTTATTTAATGAAAAGTTTAGCCTTTGAAGTAAGGTTTCTCTAATAGTCATAGAGGGATTGAAATAAAATTCGGTCCTCAAGGCATTTTCCGAATGTTTTGAAGACATCGCACCGTTCTCAGAATATTTCAGAATGAATAAATATTCATTCTTAAATATTCTTCTAAGAATGAATAAAGTTTTGAGAATGTAGTAAAAAGGCCCTATTTGCGTTCCTTAAATATTATTTTTGTATCGTTGCAAATTTTTGCATGATAACAAATTTGTAAAAGTATTCAACACTTTCCGTTTAATAATTATTAACTAAACGTAATTTAAAGTAGAAAATTTCCTTTTTATATCTTACACACAGCACTTTTTTCAACTGTGAGTTTTTAAGCAAACATGGAATTAAGGGGAATTTCACTTTGCATATTAAAACCAAAATATGCAGTATTTTCTAATCATTCTGATAATTTGATAATAGTAATTGACAACATTCTGCATTGTATAATGATTATAAATTAGTTTCGAGACAGAACATGTTTTATTGTTTTATATATTTCACTTATCAAAAAATATTTATTTCTTTGAAGTTAATGTTTTACTTACTACTTTTAAATTTATTTAAATGGTAAAATGGAATTAGTCGAATAATTTACTAATTCATTTCTGTAGATGTGCATACGTTACATATTGCACAATGTAATATTTACTTGTGTTAGATTTTTCAAAACCTTAACAATTGTCAAAAAATATTTTGCCTGAACGGTTACATACGATTATACGTATGTAACTAAATAGATGGTTAGATTTAAATACTCAACACTGTTATGCTGGGCATAATAGAATGCAAATTTTTTTTGGCTAATTGTTTTTTGTCCATTTACAGGATTGTGAACATCGCCCTGAGAAGCAACACGAGGGCTATTGCGGACGGACCTCGTAATTTTAAACCTCGATCAAGTGATAAGGACGACACCTGAGCTGGCACCCCTTTCTCCAAATTTCCACACCATGTTAAACGTGAGGACTTGGGACCTCGTCAGATTTTACGTGCATCAGGTCATTATCGAATTCGAGAACGACTCGATGAAAACGACGCCGTCCGCGACCATGGCCACCGGGTCACCGCGACTACCTATTCACAGATAAAAAAAAAACTATATTTATAAACGCTTAAGCAAAATGGATAAAAATCTTTCAACAGCATGAAACCTACAATACTGTACCAAATACACGATTTAAATTTTTTTTAAAAAAACTTATAATACAGTTGGAACAAAAATCCCAATCATGTTATCAATTTAAGAAGCAAAAGATAATTTACAATATTTACAGTTATTTGTGACGGTAGAAACACTAAAAAGAATCCATGCACGCCTTACTTGACTTTTTTTTTTCTTCTTTAAAATAAATCGTGAAAATGATTTTACAAAAAGAATAAATTTTCGATACTTTTTTTGCTGAATATAGGGGGAAAAAATGGAAAAAATATCATTAAAAAGAAATTCCTTTCACTTAGATGAAAATAAACAACGCTATCATATAATTCCCTTTCAACATAATCACATTATCGAAGTATTCAAACAAAAACTTTGCATTCATAAAAAGATTAATACTCTAAATTCTTCACTGTTTAGCCAAAAATTAAAATTCAAAGAATAATGCAACTTTCTTTATTATTGAGTTTCTTAAATACCATTCTTTTATACAAAATCTAATATTAATATTTATTTATTAAGATTCTGTTTTTATTGTAAGCCTTTATTGACTCTTCAAATTTTGTCAAAAATTATGGAAAAACGTAACTTTTAAGCTGGATGCCCACTAATTGAGAAGTAGGTAGATAGTAAAATGCCACCAAATCTTATTGGTTTTTTTTTCTAGATTCAGTTTTTATTGCTTACCACTTTACTTTTGCGCATTTCAGAGAACCTAGTTTTATTTATGGATGCAATAAAATCATAAAATATAACTACCACTTTACTTTTGCGCATTTCAGAAAACCTAGTTTTATTTATGGATGCAATTAAATCATAAAATATAATTAGTAATTTAAATTGTATAATTTGAATTGCATTTTATGAAATACTTTAAAAGGTGGGTTTTATAGGCTTTAACAAGAGCCTGCTCCAAATTTTTATTCAATAAAATTATACGATTCAAAAGACTTAATTTTGTTCAATATGTTAGAAATAAGTATTACTATAAAGTACATTTTATAATTTATCAATAAGATGTTTTTTTTAAATTAAAATATTAATGTTGACACATTTTTCAATAAATGTTTAACATTTTTTGTAATATCATTCAATAAGATTCTTAAGGAATCTGTATTAGTGTCATAAATGTTTAAGGATATATTTTGAAAAAAAAAAGATTTTTTTTTCAGTGTTTTTAAGTAGAATTTGTTTAGTATAAAAACATCTGAGGGAGAAGTTAAATTTTGAAGATCTCAAAGAAAGGAGCACTTATATGTCTTGATCATATTTACTTAAGATAATGTGAAGAAATTCGAAGACATTACTATCCTAAAGTTTTACTTCCCACTTAGAGAGAAAAAAATTAATTAATGAAAAACAGTAATTCGAAGAGCAGAAAAAGTTTCATAGAAAAAATTATAGGGATTCATAGAATTAGGAAAATTCTGAAAAGAAATTGGACTTGCTTCTTAACGCTTGCCTATTAGTGATTCAAAGAGAACAGTAAGATTTTGAGTAATTTTTTCCTAATCTATATTTCTTTTTTATTCTCCAAAAACAAACTATAACTAAATCCATTCCTTTATGATACTTAATCTCATAATTTTTGTATTTACTTAAACGAAACTATGGATTCAAAGCTTTTACGAAATATCGAAATAAAATTTGAAAAAAGTCAAATTTAAGAATTTCATGTTTCCCAAAATACCTTTACTATAAAGGGGACGCGGAATCTTGTGAGCAACTCTTTTAAATTAGATATATTTATAAGAAAAGTTTTTATTAGCTCTATTTAAACACACATAAACTTTGCATTTCGGATTTTTAGAGAATTTCATTTCCCAACAAACAATTATTTAAAATTTTAATTTTCTCATTAATATTCGATGTCTTAAAATTACCAAACTTTTACAAATTTTAATATTTTTAAGCAATTATTTCCGCACATTTTTAAGAGTACTTCTCACAAATCTGTGTATGGATTTAGTTGTGCTAGTGATATTTATAATTTAATAAATATTTTTCTATTAGACTCTATGAAAAACAGTAAAAACAGATGTATATAGTCTAGCGGATTTTTTTAAAAAAATTAATATTTTTTTTTATCTAAATCGTTATACCATGCACAGAATTATCAAACAGATTATGCAAAACAACCAGGAAAATTATTTCAAAATTTTATATAGATTACTAAAAAGGCCTTGGCATTTTAAATACATGACAATGATGAAAAATCTAAAAAAAATTTAAATTTTGAAGGACAAAGAAAGGACTTAACACAGAATTAAAATTTTTGAATAAATCGTTAGATAACGTATCTAGAACTGTAAAAATTTGTTCATATACTTAGAAAGGCGAATTAATTAATATAAGATAATAAATTTTTTTATCTATATTACGATCTTTTATAGAATACTGTGTTTCCAGAAGACTTTCAAGTTTTCCAAATTAGCTGACTATTGAGAAAAGAAAGAAGACTAGCCTAAGCCATTTTTTTTAAATTTTTATACAATAAATAAACATTTTCAAACTTAAAACATGCTAGAAAGCAGTTTGAAATTATATTTTCTAGAATTGTCTATGAAAAGAAAATATATAACCTAAAAAACTGAAATGAAGATATTACATAAATACAAAAAAAAATTTCTCAGAATTATTTCTAAAAATACTTGTAGGCCATATTTTGTAAATAAGAGTGTGTTGTAAAGAGTGTGTGTAAGAGTATGTTGTATAAATATAGAAAGAAATTCCTTGTTTTCAATTTATGCTGTACTGAAAAACATTTTTTTATTTTGTTTCTCATATGATTGAAAAAAATTTGTCTTACTTTACCGGAAATACTTCCATTATTACAAATATTAACTTTCAATATTCAAAATATTTGCGTTAATACTACTCAATTTCTTCAGTCATATTAAAAACAAAAAAACTTTTTGATTGACCCATAACATGGGGAAAAAATGAGTTTTTCTCCATATTTGCAGACGATAAAAGTAAACATATTCGGAAATCAAATTAGAAATTGAGCAACAAATAAAGGATCATAGATCAAAAAAAATTCTGGTAAAGGAAAATTATAATTGTTTTTCTAATGAAGCCTTATTTCTAAACAAACGAGTGAAACATAATGAAAAAGTCATAAAATCTTGAATGTTTAATGTTTGTCTATTCCTTTCCTAACAAAAATGCATTTGCTTAAATTTTTTATACGTAAGATGTATATCTTCAACTATATTGCCTGTATTATGTATGTTAGCTTTTTCGTTCTCCTATAAAATTGTACTTCTAATACAAAAACACAAAATATCCAGCAAAATTGTCCCCTTCATAAGTAGAAGAATTATATACTTCACTATAAATAATTTTAATTATGACTATGTACAATATTAATTTACTTCTAATTTAATTTCTATAATTTTTCCGATAGAGCATACTCTTAAAGAGTGATTAAACGTGATTTTACTCAGTAATCGTTCTATGTTTTGTAACTGCTTAAGACTAGAGGAGTTCTGACATACTGTAGTTTTCCATAAATTGAAGATTTTAAAAGCAAAAGAGTGATACAAATCACGGCTTATCAAAGTGTTCATACACGAACTGAGAGAGAGAGAGAGAGCATATCAGCCCCACAGGGCTAGAGATACAACTCCGCCGTTTGATTAACAACACAAAAGCAGAAAAACCAGAAGAGAGAATTTTTCCTTATTATCCTATTTATACAAGGGATTTCTCCCTTTTACGTAATAGATCCCATGGCATGAAGTGTAGGGATTCAGAGGTATTTATATGGTCTTCAACAAAATAGAGGGGATTATCCCTACAGAGAGGTTTTCAACCGTGAGAACTGTATATTCAGCAAATTTTTATGAGCATGGGATCGCATTCATTAAGAGATAATATGGATTTGTATTAGAAAATATGATGAACTCTTTACTTTTAAGTGAAAGAATGGAAAAATTAGGAAATTAAATTATTTTTCAGTGAAACTATTATAAATTAAATTTTAATCATTATATATATAACAATTAATTAAATATAATGAGTCGAGGCGAAATTTATATTATTTACTTGTTTATTTCACTTTCGCTGAGAAAGAGAGACCATATCACATCCCCTTGGGCTGGAGATATAATTCCGTTGTCTGACGTACAGATCAAGCGCGCAAATGAGTTAATAGAGAGAGACTTTTCCTTTACTTTGTGTTTTTATAATAGGAATTTTCGTAATAGATCACATGGTATAGGTGTTGGGATTCTTAGGGACTTCAGCTGCAGACAGAAAGCCTAGTAGGGATAATCCCTACAGGTCTGAAGCAGTGAAATCAGCTCATTCAGGGAATTTTTAAATGCACGTGATTGTATTAATTAAGTTTAAAAAGAAATAGTATCAGGAAAAAAGAATGAAAGTTTTACTTTCAAATGAGATAATAGGAAAAAATAGGAAATTAAATTATAATCAAGAGAAATTACTGTAAATTAAAGTTAAACCTTTACACACACCTATATATATATATATATATATATATATATATATATATATACAGATGAGAGAGAAATATATATATAATCACACATAAATCCCTTCTCTTTCCTATTTTCTGATCCAATTCCAAACTATCCTTTTGTTTATTAAATCACGCGCTTATAAAAACAGTTGACTTAGCTTTCCGTAATCATATAGTTACCTGTCAGAAATAATCCCTACTAGGCTGACAGAAGTCATGTTAATTCCTTATTATCCCTTCATCTTATATCATGGGAATATCACGTGTTATGGAGAAATCCCTAGATATCCCGACTGCACAGTAGCAATTGTCACTCTTCTGCTCTTTTCTGTTGTAATTGAAACGGCGGAGATGTGTCTCTTGCCTTCTTCAAAATATATTTGTTTATCTATAGCCTATCTCTCAGCAAAATAAATAAACAATCTTAAATGCAAAAAGGACTGTTCATTTCAATCATGCATTTGGAATGTTTTACTTTTACTTAGTAATTAATTTTTAAATTCATTATATAGATATGTGTATGTAATAATTTCCCTTAAATTTAAATACTTTCCTAATTTATCTTATATTTTAACTGGGGCTATTACTATACAGTGAACTTGATCTTTTTTCAATTCAACTCTCACAAAATTTAGGTATTGCACTACATTTGCATGAAAATTAAAGAAAATTTGAATCATAAAATTTTAAAAATTTTTAATTTTATTATATTTAAATTTTAAAATCATAATCATGATCTGAGTATAGAATGTTTTGCAAGTATTCTGTAATTTCTTATAGTTATAAATGCAGTGCATTTTTGGCAAAATGTATCTCAAGGTAAATAAAACACTTATATACAAATATAAACACAGCTATTGGTTATTAATTTGTATTATATAATCTCGGAATATTTCCAATCCTTTTAATTTTAAAAAAGAAAATATTTAAATTCTATTATTTCTAAGAACATTCGAAACTCAGTATTCTAGTAATAATTTTTAATTTACTCGATTATGTTTTAGTTATTTGATGAAAAGGTTTTAATGCGTAAAAAAATCCAAAAAGTTATTTCATTATCTCAGCCTACATAAATAAAATATCAATATTTGAACAAAAGAAGCCAAAAAAATCAATTATTTTTGAAAGTCATTATTCATCTCACTTCGAATCATCAAATTCAATTTTAGAGTCTAGAGTTTGAATGAAAAAAGATTTAAATAGAAATTGACAGGAGAGGAACTGACCGAGTACTTCTCTTTGAATAAATTAAGACGGTAATATTAAGAGAAAGAAACAGTTGTGAAGTTATTTTTTTCCTTCAGTTTTTGTTGTATTTAATTGAAAATCATGAATCCATTCATAGATGATGACAAAGGAGGAAAAGTCAGAATACTCTGATTTCCGGAATGAAAAAAAAGAGAAAATAAAATTTATTAAGAAATAAAAGAATTATTTATTTCAACGAGTCGCATGTCTTTATTATTATAATTTTATTTTCCTGATAAAGTTCAAAAACTTGTTTCCGAAGAGATTTTGAAATAAGATAAAATATTTCAGATTACTTCCATGCGTTTTATAGCATAAAATTTCATGAATATCTAATGTTATGAGTTCTCAGAATTTTCAAGCTAGGATTGTATCGAAATATTTTACGGTTTATCATAATTCAAATAAGACGCAAACGCAAAAAAGAAAAAAAAAATCCCAATGTATAGAAGATAAGGTGTTTCCATATTTTGAATTTATGGAACAATATTACGAAGGAACTTTTTATATCCTATGCAGAAAAATATATATGTGTTTGAAAATAGAAAAAAAAAATGTAAATTTATACCTGGTAAAATATAAAAAAGAAACTCTATTAAAACTGTTCCCAAACAGAAAACATTTAATTATTTAAAAAAATGATAAATTATTAAATTAAATATATCTTAAGAGAAATCTGACTATTGATGAAAAATAAAAGTATAAACTAAGCCTTTATATATATATATCGATCTATTCGTATCTGGTACCTTACATTTACCTACACTTGTATGTAGAGTATGAGTATGTTTATATATTATAAATCTAAATAAATTTCCCTTAAGGGAAAGGTAAAAATATTCAACTGAGAATCAAGTTACAATTCAACTTGAAATGCAACCTCCCCTGTCTCCCTTTCTCTCTCTCTCTCTTTTTTTTTTTTATCTTACTAAATAGTTTAAGCTACAATAGAGTCCACATGCTCTAATATACGAATATTTCGCCAAGGGAGATAAAAAAAAAAACTATATAAATATAATTGATATTATGGGAATTAATTTTTAATAAAACTATTGTTATTTGCACACCAACTACTTTGATATGCAAAAAAGGGAATAATTTACGAAACACAAATTTTCCTTAGATTTTTATGATGCAGAATGCATTAAACCATGCAAAAGAATGATAAAACAATTTAAGACGTGCAATGCCTCTGACGCGTTGGCGCATCAGAATGGCAGAAATTCGCTCGCCGGCTACGCTCTGATACGTCGGTCGATTACCGTAAATCAAACGCTTTGTTTTAGTGAATATCTTAAAGAGTGAACGAAGAGGTTGTTTGGGTACGTTAATTAAGCTTTATTATCTTTTTACGTGCGTGGTTAGATTTTGTGTTTGATTTTTTTTTTTATGTTCATTTTTAAAAATGGCGGAAGGTACAAGATTATGGCAGGTACTTCCCATTTGAAGAAAAGGAAAGTAAATAAAAAATTGTCAGATGTTAAAACATTAGAATTATTATAAAAGAGTGACTTTTCCGATTCTGAGAGCACAGGAGATGAAGACTATGATTGGCATTCTCTTAGCGAATCAGGAAGAGAAAGTGATATTGCGATGGACACATTATAGAAAGCCAGCTTCTGAAGAAATCCACCAGCACACACAAACACACCGAAGCCAACGAACATGTTAAAGGACTTGTTTAGTTGGAATTTTATAAATTTAGTATACAGCATCATTCAACCATGAAAAATAAAATTTATAGTATACAGTTTATATATTCCATACTAAGAGGAATCTCACAAGAAAAATGAATTATTCCAGTCTGGAAAAGTCTAATTGATTTATTAAGCCTAATATCTTTTTTTTTATATTTCTCAATATTATTTTAAGTTTTTCTCACTGTTCAACAGTGTTCCCTGAATTTATCAGATTTTTAAAATTAAATTCTAATTTCCCAACTTCATTTAAAATACTTCATTTAAATTTTCACTATTTAAAATGAAATTAATATGTTAAATCAAGAAAATCATATATAAACATACCGATAGCCTATACCGATTAAAAGAATAAGAGATTTATACAATTATATTTTAGGAAGAAATTTTAAAGTTCTTTTATATTTTTCAGACACTATGTTACTTTGAATTTTCACTGCGGCAGTAGTAGACTAGTGACCATGGTCTCGGACTCAATTCCGGAGGTTTTCGCCGAGTCGTGGTTTCGAGTCTTGATGCCGCAAAGATCCGCCGTGTAGTTGAGGCTGATGCACGTTAAATCTGTCTAGGCTCAAAGTCCTCCCGTTGGCGTAATGTGGAAATTAGGAGAAGGAGGAGCCAGCTTAGGTGTCGTCCTCGTCATTTGACCAAGGTTCAAACTTCTGAGGTTCGTCGCCAATAGCCCTCGTGTTGCTTTTAGTGCGACGTTAAGAAACCCAATACATATTCGAATTTTCAATAAAATGTCTATTCATAAAAATTATATCTATTCTTTCAAAGTTGAATTAGGATTTTGTTATTTCTGGAATTTCTTAAGCTTCTAAACTAGTAATTTTTTAGAACTTTGGTGAATAAATGTTGTGTTTAATTTTTTAAAATATCTAATAAAATAAAAATATCTATAAATCTTGATGTTTACTCATGTAAAACTGAATATTTCTTATATCAAATTCCTTCACATAAAATAATTGCAGGAAATAAATGCAATTAGGATTCATTAGGTGATTTAATTGCATATTGAAATGGAAGCAAACTTCTTTTAATAAATTTAGGTATTATTTCTTATCATAATGTTAATTATCACAGGAAAAAATTAATCGCATACGAAATGAAATCATATCTCGTGCACGATAAAATTGTTTATATTAATGGGAACAACATATTGGAATGATAGATATAACATTATATTTAAGTAATGGCTCCATAATTAAATATTTATTTAATGATAATATTGTACATAAAAAACACAAAATGTAGTATGATTTTATATTGAAATCACCTTAAATAAATTACACGTTTGTTCAAGGTAATTTCAAAATTAAAAATATGAACACTTCAAGTAGTATTTCTGACCTTATAAATTCATCACTTCAAAAATTTATAACCCTATGTGTTCATAGCAGCCTCTTCATTTCTATTAGCATTTACTCATTATGAGTTTTAAGACTTTAAGGATTAAAATGAGCCAATTATATATCATGGCCCTATTTAGGGTGGATCTAATACAAACTTTCAAGAAAACTTTTAACATTTTAAACGAGACAAGAAATCAGGTTTTAGCAGCTTTTATGGATATGATTTGTATGCGGAAAATTTTGAATCACTATTTAAAAATGATACCAGTTTCGTATACAAGTACTCTTTGACTGCAATTATCCGATCCAGAATTTCTAAAGTTTGTATCCAGAGAATTTTTCTCTCTTAAAATTTCACGAGAACTGAAAGATCTTCCTCTAAGCCCTTTAAACTTATACTTCAAATTTAACGCCTTAAAATCACGATAAAATGCTTTTCATTTGGTTAAGAATACTTTATCACGCATACCCAAATGTTTATAAAGCGTTCTAATATACGACCAATCGAAAAGAACTTCATATACTCTTATAAATTTCCAAAGTAAACTTGGTTTAAATAACCCACTAATATAATAGATATTAAATCAGGCTTCTAGAGCTAAATATATTTCATTGTCAAGTAGCTTCTTTAAGAATATATTTCTAACAGAATTCCCGAGCACTCTTTAAGTCTTTGTAGCAACTTTAAGCCATTTGTCTTCCACGCGCTCGAAAAGAAATCTTTCTGAAAGGTTTAATGCAATAAATTGCTTCAAATTCTGCCATTTTGAGATTGAAATTTCGACATTACTGGATGTTTTTCATGAAATATTCACTTCCAAAATTCCAAGTCGGTAAACTGCGAATCGTTCAATTTTTTCTTCGGATAATTTTTTAAAAATTTGACTTGCACAATTTACGCACTCAAGGTTGTACCCGCCTATCGTCGAAGAGCTCGATCAAAATTTGGAACAATTTCCAGACAGCAAACTGATCCAATTTTCACATGAAGTCGAGATATTGCAACGCGCGTCCATGATTCTATATTCTTAAATTTCGAAACATTTCAAAAATAATGTTATTTTTCGTATAAAAGCGTCACGTTTAAATCGCATTTAGCTCTACAGTGAAGTAGGTGAGGTATGGAATACATCTTACGCCAGAAATAATGATTGACTCAATCACAAATGAGAATTTTCTTTAAAAAATACACTATTTTCTAAAGAACAAAGAAACTAGATTATAATATTTTTGTTCGTACTTTTTTTTTTTTAAATCTGAAAACGTTTTACGATTTTAGCGCTATTCTCTAACAATATTCGAAGACAGTTTTAAACATAAGCTCATTGTATATTTTCCAAAAGTCAACAACACCGCATATTTTTATGCCCTGCTTTAATGACGATTCAAAGCAACTTTTAGGAACAGTGATGAATCCAGAAGGAAGGGAGGGACACGGGAGACGTACTTATAGGATAGGGAGACGTTCCCAGTCATAATTCGAATCAAAGATAAAATAACATAGAATTGTGATTATTTATTAACATCGCATGAGAAGAAATACAAGGGCTATTTGCTACAGACCTCGTAATTTTGAGCATCGGTCAAATGACGAGGACGACACCTGATCTAGAATTTCCCTCTCCAAACTTCCACTCCACGCCATTAGTAGGACATTGAACCTCGAAATATAAAACGTGTATCAGGCCCTGCTACACAGTGAGTCTCTAGTAGTATCAGGACTCGAATCCACGACTCGACGGAAACAACACCGATCACGAGTGCACGACCAAGACATCTGAGCTACCGCGGCCACACCTGAGTATGCAATTTCAACCAAATATAAAAGTATTTATTTTGTTATTTGACTTCGAAGTTGTTTGTTGAATCCAAGCACAGGACTTAGCTATCTATCATATAGAAAGTTTTTAATTCCCAGTTTGAATTTCGTTCCTCAGTTAATATTGAGTTTATGTATAAATTAAGGATTAAATAGACACGGATAATAAACAAAATAAACATAGTTAAGTTTTTTGAACTTTTTAAAGGGAAAAAAAAAATATCTGTTCCCCTCCCTAGTCTTTTCTTTTCATTTTTTTTTATCCACCTTTACATTGGACTATTGGCGACGGACGTAATTCGAACCATTATGGAAATAGTAACGGCCTAAATTTCGAGGTTCTAATTAATAAAAAAAACTGATTTATCCTCTTATCTGAATTAAGTAATTAAAGTCAATAATTAAAGTATTTTTCCATAATTAAATTTTAAAAGCGATCAAAACAACAAAATCAGGGTAGCGATATGATGTGATCGCATCTTTTAATGGCGTAAGAGCCAGGTGTGGCTATGCTGCGCCAAACAAGGTAAAGCTGTGATCTAAATGTAAGAAAAAAAAATCGAAAGACAAGTGAGTGAGTATTTCAATGGTGAAAAGAGCCAGTTTTGGCTCTTTGCACCATTGAAATATTGTGACTGGAATACTATGTGGCTTAGCCACGCCAAACAAAGCAAACAGTGATCTAGACGTTTTAAAATAATGTAAAAAAAATTAGAAAAAGTTTGACAAGAATTAAGGTCCAAGATAGAGAAGGATCGCTGGGGTATTCCAGGGACGCGTTACCCGTATTAACAAAGGCAGTAAACCCCATAGGAAAGAAAAAGTTCACAAGGATCCTTCGGAATCATGATATCCGTACTTAGCAAAGGAAGGTAAGCTCCTGAGGTCCCCTAATATAATCCCCAGCGGCAGGGTGCCCGGCTGTACCCCTAGACACTGGGTTAGTTGTCTCTTGCGACATGCATGAGCTACAGTGGAACTATTGTTTCCCACCCGGTTACCACACGGGGGCGAGGAAATATTTGCGAGAAACGTTGGCAAATAAAAAAAAAAAACAAAGAACTAATGCTACTCGCAAGAGATGGTGAGCGCTGCTTTTGGTAATAATTATGGGACGGGATAGTTTAGTTTAGTTTTTATTAACGTTGCACTAGAAGCAACGCGAGGGCTATTGGCGACGGACCTCGTCATTTTGAACCCCGGTCAGTGACGAGGAGGACACCTGAGCTGGCACCCCCTCTCCTAACATCCACACCATGCCAACGGGAGGACTTTGTGCCCCGACAGATTTAACGTGCATCAGCCCCGGCTACACGGCGGGTCTTTGGCGGCCAAGGATCGAACCCGCGACTGAAAGATAACCGCCAGCCGCTAGTCCACGACCTTGACCACTAGGCTACCGCCACCCCTTCTGACTCAGGAATAATTATTATTTTGTCCATATGGATTTCATATGGTTAATGCCTTTTGTCTGATTTTTTTTTGTCAAATTACCTTTAATAAGATTAATACATCATATTTGTTTTTTTTTTCCCTTTGTATTAGTCATTAAGTTATTATTAAGGCAGTTTAGAAATTATATTATATTTTATTATTAAAGTTAGTTCGTTGTTTATATATAGTAAGCTCTCTTTAATCTGGCGTGGCCATGACCATGCAAAATTATCGAGCTTCATTATAAGCTTAACGGAATACCACTCTGTTGATAAACATTTAAGTGATTAAAACGTATACTTAATGTGTTTACGCACATTTTGATCCTGTGTAGACGATGCAATTATACGACAAAATATTTCGTCATTCCAGAAAATACAAGACTAAATTCTTAGCCATTGAGCATTACTTTAAATGAATATTCCTGTAATGATAAAAAAAAACATTGAACAAAAAAATAACACATTACAGTGATACTGTAGCAAGTTGCTACTCTAGCTATAAGCTAACGATTCTTTATTTTATTTGCCCTTGGAAAAAAAATTACTTATGCTTTAAAATTATATTATTGTACTGTACACATTGTACATACATTGTTATAATATTGCGCAAACATTGCATGTGAGTCCGCTAGAAAACAAACAAAAAAAATCACTGTACTCAAACGAAAAACATACAGGTATAATAAACACGGGCTAAAATGCGAGCAGCGCTGTGTTGCGACCTGGAAGTCGAGATCAACAAACTCTTGAACTCATACAAAATAATCCGAAAGCGAACACCTCGATGGATGCCGGGTTTTTGAATGTGCTGAACCATCGAAAGAGAGCTTACTGTGTGACGTTGGCCTATTCGCAATTTTCTCTTCACTAACCTCGGGGACTTTTATCGAGTTTAATTGTACAAAATTGTATCTTCTTCCCAACCCAAATGAATCATGATTAGGTAGATTAGATGAAGGAAGAAATTAAATGAATCTATTTAGATGCAATGATACATAAATGATATACAATTAATAGAAAATGACGAGAGAGGTGAGGATAAGGTTTAGCAGACCGAGTATTGTTCCCGAGCTTAAAATTATTCTGTTAATTTTGCGAATTAAACTGAATTCCACTAACCCCCATTAATCTACGTAATTGCTGTCAAAGATAGTCCTGAAATCAACTACGAATGGATTGATAAGAAATTTCCTACTTAAATCCTAAATAAGGTCTATGGGAAAAAAAAGCGAGAAATTCTAAAAAAAAAGCGATCTTGGTTATTCTGCGCTGATAATAAATAATTCCACTTGTCTTGCGTATTCTCAATTAGAGTTTTGTCACTTAAGTTTAATATATTAAATTAAAATATGGTGCAAGAGCAGGATTATAACGGATAAACGCCACAACTGTATTCGTTTTTTTTTTTTTTTTTTTTTTTTTTTTTTTTTTTTTTGAACTACTCTTCTTGTTCCAATGATAATTTTCTTACATACTTGACAGCTAAGTTATTGTAAACTGGATTATTTTGTTAAAATGTAGTTGAACTGCTTGTGCTCTCTTATTTTACCTGTCCCTTTTTAAATTTTTAATTCAACTAAATTGCTGGTTGGAGATTTGTGGTGTTAGTCTTCCCACATAACCAGCTTTTATATCTCCGAGTTATTGTTAATGAGGTCGTTCCCCTTGAGTAAGAAAAAGGAGGTCGAGGTCCCGAAATATAAAGATGAATATCTAGGGAATAGAAAATAACAATATGAAATTGAAAAGTTTAAATTATAATAATGAGATTGCATGGTTTTTTTTCGAGTATATTATACTTAAAAATAAAAATGAAGTGATTCATTATGAGGAATCATAATGAATCACAAAGTAGTTACAACAATTTTAAATGTTTTCCGAAAGTCGCAATCAACGAAGTATAGAAAATTTTGATTCTGAAAGGGTATTGATGTTTTCAAATTAGTTTTATAAACGAGTCATCAGTATTTTGAATCAAAGTTAAATTACAGTTATTTGACTTGATGTTTCGGTTCGTTGCCCACGATTAAGAAGCCGTATAGAGCCCAAACATGATACATCCAATTCCGTCTTGAGTATACCAGTGAAGCCTTATAATTCACTCTTTCGGAATGACGCCAATTGATATACTGAGAATAAATACAATCAGATGTCCTTATATCTTGATTGAACAGATGTCTCTCACTTTTTTATAAGCACAATTTAATAAATTTATCATTGAGAAATAACATTTCTCGAATAAATATTATAGCTTTATTTTTATCTGTGCTTATATGTACGGAATTATTTAATTTTTTTAAAGTTGAACTCAAACTGATGCCCACTGGAACTGCCATCCTGTTTATTATACTAAATAATTGTTATAATTCGCGAGAAATTAACGGTTCATTTGATATGTTTCAATAACTTATACTATTCCTCTATATCCATTTAACAAGCACATATATAAATATTTTAAATAGGAAAAGTAAACGAGGAAAATTTTTATTTACCTTAATTACTACTATATGATTTAAATAAGTTTATCTTATTTCTAAATTTTAATTATTACAAATGTCATCGACCATATCCAAACTAGAATTTCAATTCACAATTAAAGGATTTTATTTTAAAAACCGCTTTGATATCTTAGCTGAATATATGCGAGACAAGTTTCAATTCACTACAACACCATTTACATGTTTCTTGAATTTTATAACTGTGTAGAAATTTAATAGAATAATGATCTTAAAATGATAAAATTAATTTTCTTATAATCATAATGAAATTTATTTTGAAAGATGTTTATAAAGCATTTGTATCATCACTGATGTTCTTAAAGATAATTTAACTTTAGTTTACCAAACTGTTTCGTCGTTGTTTCTGGGGATATTTAAATTATTTGTAGTGATCTAAAGTTTAAAATAATGTTGTAACGACGACCCTTCATACTTAATTCTACTGTCATCTTTCTAAAACACAATCAATAATTTTAAGAATCCTATTGAAGATACGTAAGAGCAAAATAAAATACATTATTAATAATCACTGAAGAAAAGATAAGGTCTCTGTCCCTCTCGAATCCCACTTAACTCGTCAATTGTAGATTATACTTCTAATAATGAAATCTGAGCTATCTGAGTCGTTCAAATTCAAACACTTCTCACTAACAACCGGTTCTAATTGTAGTACTTGAACTAGAATTCGCTTCAATTGGAAAAGATAATTAAAATACTGCAGTCCAAATTAAAAATATCTATCCGCATGTATGTCTTTATCCTCTATCGCCTTTCATTTTCCTTTCAACTCTATTTAACTTATATATCCATTATCTCTAATTTATTTCAGTTCACTTCTATTTTCGTCTAAATGACCTAATCACGCTTAGTTTTGGTTGGGAAGAAATTCTAATTTTATGAACTTCAAACTATTATATATTCTTCGACGTTAATATGAAGAGAAAATCAAGAATATCTCAACATCATAACATTTGCATTAACTTTTTATCCATATTCAAGCAAAAAAAAGAAAAAAGGAAACCATCTGACTCATTAGTTTTTTAACTGAATGATTCATAGAAAAGAAGAAAAAAAATTAAAATTTCGCATTGCCATTTTTCTTTCCCTAAAAAACACTAAATACTTTTTAATTGGATTTTTAAATGAGTTTTCTCAACCATGTATGAATTTCGTTTTATTGTACAATAAAAACAAGTCTTGAAATTTTTTTGGTTTTCAAGCAAAACTTGTACTGCAAAGATTTTTCAAATGCACAAAAATAGAGTTCTTTTGAGAAAAATAAATATAATTATAAAGGAGTCTTTAAAAAAATAATGAGCACCTTTACATAAAAACCACTGAATGATGACAAAAAAATAACCTAATTTGAATAATCTTTGCAGCTAATAGTACAGATAATCACCTATTCATATTTTTTTTCTATCAAAAGATATTTTTCGTAAAATTTCACTTTTTTCCCGTTCATCTTCAAATGAATTAAAAACATATTTAAAAAGGTGTTAATTAATATCGATTATATTTTAATGAAGAAGCATTGGAAAAATACTGAGTACCTGAACATAAAACAACATTAAATACTAGACGATAGAAAAATGGTCTAAATCTGAATAGTTTTAGTAGGTAATAGAACAGATTATCGATTATAGTATTTTTTTTTCTTATAATCACTCAAAAATAATTTTCGTAAACTTGACTTTTTGTATCCCATGTCCTCTTAATGTATTAAATTAATATATATTTAAAAATGTTTTGTTAATAAACTAATAATAAATTAAAATTTAAAAATGGAAGAATTTTGATTGATGCGTCGAACATGGGTTTCTAAAAAGCATTTTAAAGAAGTAATAATGCGCTGCAATGCCTTAAACATGAGTTTTGTTTTATATATATAGCTTGCATTATTGCTAAATAGTACGTAATTTTTCTTTCAATTATGATATCGCATATGGTATTGAAAACATATAACATGTGTATGCATTGCACTATAATAACTTTTTCATTTCTACTTTTCCGTTGGACATTTTACTAAATTCTGAAAGGAATCGTGACAGCATCACTGGAAATAGTTACACATGGTCAGCGACATTCGGATCGAGTAGTGGATTTGAATCCTTATTTTCCTATTATTACTTGATGTATAAAAATTCTTAAAGCCCATTATAAATAAACTTCCAAGTACATGCGAAGGGGCATTGTTAAAGTTTTAATATTTATTAAATAACCGAGATAAATGAAGGAATTCATTCCACGTTCTAGTTGATCTTTATATTGTTACAAATTTGTAAATATTACTTGTATTTGTCTTAAAATACCTCTGACAGATCGGAAATACTAAGATTTTGGGCAAAAATCGCACATTCAATGTTAAAAAAACGGCATTTCTAGTGATTTGGCGACTTTTTGGCGGGATTCTTGGCGACTTGGCGACCACTTGGCAAGATTTGGTGAAAAAAATAGTTGTTTCTGGAAAGTTCCATCATCGAAGCTCTAGGACCAATATTAAGCGAGATAGCTCAGAACCTTTTGAAACCTTGGCGAAACTCTTAGATTTTCACTCCAAGTCAGGTCTCCAAATACCACCGGCCGAGATAGAAGCAGTAGTAGTGCAGAGGAGGAGCAGTACTGAAGACGATCAGTTTTGATTGCTAGGAGCTATTACCTGTCTGAGATATTAGAGACTTCTGTATTTGGAAGCTGTTTCCTGTTCCTGTGAAATTAGCTGAATTGGAGCTGTGTAATTCTGATGTCTACAACTGGAAATTCCTGCGTCCTGTAGGAATTGCTACGAATAAAAGTCTTGAGATTTTTAAGAGATTGTTTCATCGACTCTCAATCAACACGAACCCCGAAGCGCGGTACAATATTCATAATTTTGAAAATTAGAGCTTTTAATTTTAATTTGTTTGGCTTCAGGAAGATGTAGACAGAAGTAACTCGCAATATGGAAAAAATAGGGTTCAATTTGGTGAGTTCTACAATGACAGCCCTTCGAAAGGTCATAAGACACTGGGAGAAATGTATTACTCAAGATGGTGACTATATATACAAGTCTTAAGAGTAGTAAACAAAAATCAAGCTTTTACCTCGTTTATCTTTAAAAAAATTAAAACTTTACGATACCCTGGGATGATAATAGAAAATTTATGATACTGCGGGTTACTTCAATCTACAGCATCCTGAAATCACACAAAACAACATTAATAGTTATAATTAATACCATTATGTACATGAGGATAAATTAATGAGTAGAATAAATTTTATCGACAAATATTTTGGTTATTTCTAAGCAATAATTAAATTTGTACGATACCCCCCTCGTATTTCTTACAGAATAGATATCTCTCAGCTGATATTCATTTTCAGTCAATGTACACAGAATTCTAACTTCGGCTCTGCACAAAATATAATATTGCTGCATCTGTGCGACTTTCAGATTCTTCGGTACTTTTCACTTTTATGGAGAAAGGATTTCATTCTCCCCAAATCCATAAAGAAATATCTTTTGCAGTAAAATATCCGGGGACCTACTAGATTCAAATTGCTAGTCGGAGAGTAGGATTTTTAACCGTATCTACTTCCCTGAAATTCTAAAGTTATGTACGAACCTTCTCTTTCCGAGAGAGAAAAAATAATATTCTCTGCATCCTGCTTTTGAATTTTTCTTTCGTACTCCCATGTCTTTTCCTAGTATTTTTGGGGACACCCTGTATTTTCCATGGCTGAGAACAATTCTTTTAATTCTTTAAGAATTTTCTTTTGCTCGAAAAATTAGTTTAATAATTGCAGATAATTTTTTAATGGAAGATGAGTATTTTACTATATTTGTATCTATTTTCAATCACGGTCAAAATTCTTAGCTACAATCGATGTAGTTGTAAATTTTCTTTTCAATATAATACGTGTATAAAAGAGTCGACAGAGAAGCTGAGAACTGGATATGAATCTAATATGCAAATCTTGATGTTTTTTGCTTCGTTCTTTCACTGAATCCATCCTGCATCCTAATTTTCAAGGTCTGTAAAATTCAGTAAATCAGTAAAGCCACTTGTTGATTCATGGCTTGTCCATAATGAAAAGGGGAAAAAATCTATTGTTGAAGAAAGGTAGACAGTACAAGCATAAATAAACCTTCACAAAAGTAAATGCATCTTATGTTAAGGCAAATATTAAATCAATGTACTGAATTATCTATTTCCTCAGTGGTGCAGTGATCAGAATGTCTGACTGCGAGTTTTGTGAATTAGTTTCGATTCCTAGTGGTTTCGGCTTGGGTCATGGGTCAACTCTGCCCTTCATCTCACCGGGATCGATAAATAATTTCCATATGAACTTGGATAATTATCTGGGGGGCTCGGAGTTGGGCCAGCCACTCATCCTGGACACTAGTATCCCAGGTCCAAAGGGTACAAAAACGGAGATGAGCAGTACCTGATTAGACTTCTTGGCTAAGGAAGAATTTGACAGAAATGAATAATTCATACGCTATAAAACACCTTGAAGCACATATTTCTTCCATAAAATGAGCGCCCAGTTTATCAAATGCAATTAATAATTGCGCATTTAATTCTTTTTATTTCATTAAAGCATTAGATAACAAAATGTAAAAACCTTCCACGAATTGTTCTATGCAAAGTTTGGAAAAGTACAGATTTAGACACCTTAAGTGATAACTTTTTTGAAAAAATAACTATTAAATAATAATTAAAGCAAGTGATAAAATATTGTAGTGGACAATATTCTTTTCATATATTTAAATTAAAGCAAACGATAAACGACATTTTGGTGAACGAAAACAAAAGCCCAGTTGGTGACTTATTATTTAAAGTCTGGATGTTTATATGTGAACGAGAAACAGACAGGAAGAGAAGCACACGTACTCGTTGAAGAAGAAAAATATCTAATTCGTTAGCATTCACAATTTAACTAAACAGAAATCACACGAAGTATTTACGTTCTTATTTTTCGTAAACATTACATTGTATCTGTTTCACAACATCATTTGCAGAAATCAATATGACCATTATTTTCGTTTTCCCGCTGTGAAACGATATACTTCGTATCATCGACCGTAATGAATGATGTCTCCAGAGCTTATGATGTATGATGATCCACACGCATATGCATTATTTCGAAAAACAAGGAATGATTTGCTGTATGTTTGTCATTGGTCCTCACAAACGAATGTTTATTTCTATGCTCATGACATTTCCATTTCTGTTATTTAGAGGGTGGGTTTTAAAATGGCGTCTGTCTGGAGAGAAACAATGTTATGTGACGAATGTGGGTGGGCGTGTTCAATTTTCTTTTCCTTTCCGGGGGAGGGAATGTAGAGCAGGTGTAATGAATAATGCAGGTGTTCCTAACAACCGATCCGTGCCCTCTTGGGAATTGGGTCGTCAATATCGCACACAAATATGTATATCAAGGGATGATTAATTTTGATTAATTATAATTAATACATTGTTTGTGTTTTAGCAAATTTAATTACATATTTTCCAATTTAAACGATTTATTCATAAATTATATTAAAATATTATTCATTTGATGTAATAATTTTTAATATCTCTGTAACGCATTCTTCCCCATTTCTCTTTTCGACTAATCTTTTGGTCTACTTTATGACGTTATTTGATTTGTGAAACTCGCCTTGTGAATAAACAGTCACTTATTTAAATCAACATTGCTATGTATGTCAGAAGTATAGTGAATAAAAGATGAGGAGGAGATGGAGAGATTGGATATGTTTAATGCTGGGAGGAGTTAGAAGGTGTAAGGGCTATTTTTTTTATTACTAAAGTGCTCAATAACTCATAATTCACTAAGTCTTGAACAAAGATCCCGCCTTGACAAATAATAACGGCATTTTATTTGCATTTCGTCCTCTCTCTCGGACCCCATTTCCGTTCCTACCACTCACTCGTAAATACAGATTTTCGTCTGATCTAAATACGCTGGCAACCCCTCTTCTCGAGAAAAAAAAAAAGGAATAGGAACCACAATTTTCTCACGCCAACAAGCATCATATATACTACAAAAGGTTAACGAGAATATTAGTTTAGTTTAGTTTTTATTAATGTCGTACTAGAAGCAACACGAGGGCTATTGGCGACGGACCTCGTAATTTTGAACCATGGTCAAGTGACGAGGACGACACCTGAGCTGGCACCCCCCTCTCCTAACATCCACACGTTAACGAGAATATAGTGCACATGATATAGATTCCAGAAAGTTAAGCGATCGTTGGGTTGCTGAGATTTAGACTCGGACCCAGATTAGAAGTATTGTTCCTGACTTGGATCCAATCTTGCTGTTATTGAGATAAGTAGAATTTTCAGTCATAATCTTTGATTAAGGACGCGAGTAAGGTGCAGCATCAGAATTATAATAACAGTTCATTTATCCGATCATTAAAATAATTTTTAAGAAATTCAGTTAATTATTACTGACTATTTATTGACTGATTACTTTGTGATTTTCATTGGATCAAATTCTAAATAGCAGAGTGGAAGTGTCATAAATCTTGTTCCGAGTAAATGTGTGTTATGCATACTTATTCATAAATTTAATGAGGGTTTATGTAATAATTAACTAAGAATTTTTAGAAGAGTTTTGGCTTGGTTAGTGGCCTTTGTGTATATATATATAGTACATGAATAGACAAAGCTCGCATTACAATAAATAAACTATTAATCATTAATAAAGGATTATCAATTGTTTGAGGTGGGGTGAGAGAAAATTATATCTTTAACATGAGAAAAATTTGGTCTTATGAAGTTTATAATCCAGAGCTTCTTTAAACTATTTTAAAAATGTGTATTATATAAAATTTCAAATTTTGAAAGTCATTGTTGCCAGCTTATTACACATGTAAAATGGAAAGAAAATTTTCGTGTTAAATTTCAGGATTTACAAATTATCTTTCGACTAAAACTAAATTGCTAAGTGTAACTAAGGCTAATGGGGATGGACCTTGTAATTCTGATCTTGACCATGACACTTTGAAACAATATTTCCCTTTTCTAACAGCCGCGTGAAAATATCGACACCCATTCCATTTCACGTGCAGCAAACTTAATTTTTCCTTTCGTGCCTTCAAAAGAATCAAGACTGTTTCAACTTGTGATCCTCGAAGATATCGATATCAAACATTAAGCTAGTTATTGTATAAGAATACATCCGATTGTTAGGCCCAACTGCAGGTGATGTGATTGTTTATTAATGTCACACTGAGAAGCAACGAGAGGGCTATTGGCGACGAACTGCGTAATTTTGAACCTTAGTCAATTGGCAAGGACCACACCGAGCTGGCACCTCCCTCTCCCACCCCATTCCAATGGGAGGACTTGACTCAACATACATCGGACCTGCTACACGGCGGGCCGTTAATGGCATCGTGGCTGGAACCCACGACTCGAAGAAAGCAACACCGACCACGAGCCAGCAACCATGACCACTATGCTATCGAGGTCATTCGAACAGCAGGAAATAAGTTCTTTAATTATATCGTTACAAATCACAAATAAATAGCGACAGAAATAAATTGCCTTGAAGCACCCATTTTGGTTAAAAAAAATGTCAGTGAGTGAAAGTGATGTTTAATGGCAAAACACACAAACACAAGAGCAAGCTGTGGCTATGCTGAGCCCAATAAGATGTGACTGTGGTCTAGACAATTGAAAAAAATGGGAAAACAGTTAAAAAGTTTGACAAGAAGTAGAGTCGAATTAGTTTAGTTTTTATAAACGTCGCACTAGAAGCAACACGAGGGCTATTGGCGACGGACCTCGTAATTTTGAACCATGGTCAAGTGACGAGGACGACACCTGAGCTGGCACCCCCCTCTCCTAACATCCACACCACGCCAACGGGAGGACTTTGGGCCCCGAACAGATTTAACGTGCATCAGCCCCGGCTACACGGCGGGTCTTTGGTGGCCAAGGATC
>BMAW01117168.1:0-28480 GCA_019974015.1 Nephila pilipes | reverse complement strand
CCAGCCGCTATCCACGACCTTGACCACTAGGCTACCGCGGCCCCCGAAGTAGAGTCGAAAATAGAGAAGGATCGCTAAGGATATGTCGGTGGTGCGTCACCCGTGTTTACCAAAGACAGTAAACCTCATGGAAAAGAAAAAATTCGCTAGGGTACCTCGGAGTCATGATGCCCGGACTTACTTAAAGAAGGCAAGCCCCCCCCCCCCAGGTCTCCTGATGACAGGGTGCCCGGCTATACCTCCAGACACAGGATACCATTGTAGTCTCATGTTACGAAGTGCATGAGCAACAGTGGGACTATTCTTTCACGCCTGGTTACCACAAGGCTGTTAGTTTATAGAAAACTTCCTTTTCCCCTACTAATCTTGATAGCAAAATTCACTTTTCCGCAGAAGGTTGTAAATCTTTCGCATAGATAGTACCAAAATGTAAAAGCATAGAAATTTACAATACAAGTGGCAAAAAACATACAAAGATAATTCTCTTGAATTTTATTTAATGTATTCAATATGTCTTTTCTTGAACATGTTATCATGAAGATCAAATCTTTTAATACACTCGTTTTAAATTTTTCATCATATCATTTCATGATAGCGGAGAATTTGTATCCTTTTTGAATAAATTAAAATTTTAAAAAAATCTCTCGTTTCAATCAATTCGTGTTAATTTTCAATTCGCTAATAAATCGTTTTTGATCGTCTGATTTATTCTTCATTACTTTATAGAATATACTTTGATGTTATCAGCTTGCAAGATTTACTTAACCATTAGCAACATTTTTGTTATCACCATCTATAATGAGATTAAAATGCATATTAATTTCCCACTTGACTAATACTTCTACAATCTAAAACCGATTAAGTTTTTTAAAAAGGTATAGAGTTTTTGAAGTTTTTTTTTAATACGCCCATATAAGTTTTGTTGTTAAATTAATATCACCTGTCAGACTTCAAATAATTCAACAGGGTTCATCAATTTTAAAAATATCTCACCATTGAATGGGACTTCCTGTTTTTCATCACGGAATGCCATTGTTAACAACCGAAAAGTTCAAAAGCAAAAGGGAAACAAGATTAAATTTTAAAAAATTAAAATTGGCTTTGCTGATTTTATTTTAACATGTGCTAGCGTTCATATTCAGCACGTTTATTAGCTCGCCTTTTTCGTCGCAATTCTCGATATTTTTCCTAAGCTACTGGTCTTCGTTTGCTCATTCGTTTAGAATCTCGCTTTCTTTTCGAAGCTTTTTTCAGGCGATAATTTTAGGTGACTTATGTATCAGAGCAACTCGAAATTTCACCGAAAATTTCTAAGAAAAATAATCACTATTAAATTCTTGAAAAAGTAGAATTATTCGAAACGGATATTAAGTAGAGTGAAGTAAGCGTACTTCCGAACCCCAGGCTCCACCGAAACAATTACGATGAAGAAAATAATATACCTTCTTCATATCCCTAAAGCTGTTTTATTTTCACGAGCAAAACATTCCAAAGTCAAAAACGTTTCCAGTGTTAGCAATAAAAAGAATAAAAACAGACGATGCTGCCATAAAAATCAATTATTAAATTAAATAGTAGAAAATATAAGAGCAAACAACAAATTATTAAAATAGACAACAAAATATTCTGTGAGGATATTGAAATGAAAGCAGACGATATATAAATCAATGTATCTTAATGTAAATATACCTTAAGCAAACTAAAATTGTATTATATTATAATGTCAATCTTTTGAACCTAGCACCACGTATCCTTTATTTTACACCTACGCATTTTTAGTAACACAATTTTCCGAAAACAACATGTTAGCACATATTAAAAAAGTTCATAAAATTTAACTTGGTAAAGATTTTTCTTTCTTTCCATAACTATTAAGCATATAAAGAATAATTTTTTTGTCCTTATTTAACATTTTCTATTGAGATTATACTAAACATAAAGTCTTTATTTTCCTAAATGAATCTTGGAATTAATTAAAATAACATTAAAACAAATATAGTCTGGCTGTGATTTAGTAATTATATCTGTTTGATGCATTAATATTAAATGGATTCTAGATCGGTCAAAATAAGAATAAGGCAAATAAAATCAAAAGGATATTTATTGATTTTGTGTCAATTATAACATTAACAACAACAAAATTTCAACGAACCAAATAAAATGCTATTTCACTAAATTTCTTTTGAACACTGTGGAATATAGAGACTTAGTAATATATTCAGGGGGTTATTTGTTTTGAGACGTCGTTTCTCTCGGAATTTACAAGATTGTAATTTTTATTTCAAAGTCATTTAAAAAAAAATACAGTTTTTAATTCATTGAACATTGTTTTATTTAAAAATATTTAAATACGTTAATGCAGAATGATTTTCTTTTCCCTTGAAATACTTTTTAATAATAAATATTTCTAAAAGAGCTGGATTTGGCGTCCTTTGTTACCATGCATTTCTTTTCTTCTAATACACTCCTCTAGAACAATTAGAGGATATTATGATTTTGGATATAAACTGCAGATGAGGAAAAGTTTTATTGGCTTATTGTTATGATCTACAGGAGTAGTAAGACATGAAAAACGAAAACGACCTAACGCACAAAGAATAATTAAATTTTATTAACCATATTTGTCTGTAAACAAAAAAAAATGCACAATTCATGTAATCATACAAACACATAAGGGTGATTTTTCGAGTAAAAAAGGATCTTCAATAATGGGTATGGTTTTCTCTAATAGGAAGCAATGTTGCACACCTATGAGGCGTGGAATCAATGAGGTTATCAAAGAGGGCCTGGAGTATTCTCTTCCACTCCTTTAGAAGAGAGATGTCCAACTGCGTAATTGTTTATGTAGATGATAAGCGATTAGCAATCCTTCTCCGTAGAATGTCCCAAACATGTTCTATTGAGTTCGTGTCTGGGGAAAATGTTGGCCAATCCATTCGAAGGATTCCTTCATCGAAAAGGAAATTGTCCATCTTTCGAGCACGTTGTGGCCTGGCGTTATTGTCTGCGAGAATGCATTCGTTCCCGATTGTTGCGTGTAAGGGACCACAATAGGCCTGAGGATCACATCCCTATATCGCTGAGCCATCATAGTTCAAGCCCTGATAGTGTACAGATCAATGCGGTTATTGATAGACACACAGCCACAGACCATCACTCCGCCTCCGCCAAATTTGGCACTTTTGGCAAATTTGGCACGCAGAATTATTCCGAGTGCTACGCCCTCTTCAGATGATTATCTATTGTCAAGTTGTACGATAAATCAAGACTCGTCCGTAAGGAGCACGTAACGTTATTCCACTTAGCACGTCCTCTATCTTAGATGCTCTTGTACCACCCTCTGCGGTCTGCTGTTATTGAAACGCAAACCATCAGCCTGCAAGCCTAAAAGCAAACATGACGGAGACTATAGTGAACTCCAATACCAAGAGCCTTCTGAAAGTGCTGTTGCAATAGAGCGGCGTTCATATTGTGGTTTCATCTCGCCGTTAGTGTTAAATACTGATCCTTATTTCGTGTTGTTGTCCGCATACGACCTCCATCCTCATCTCTTCACCAAACATTTTCAGTTACCAAAAACCGATTCCATAGTCTTTAAATGACACTTAAAGAACCTCCTAATGCTTCCGCTACAATGGATTGCATTTGACCTGTCTCTTGATAACCGATTACTTTCCCGGCTACCGATTCAGCTAAGTCATGTTGTTGAGAATCGTATTTACTGTTACAAAACATTCAATGCGTGTCCATTGCTTTCACAAGGAATGCCGCAGGTCATTTTTTTTCATTCCTTGTCTAAAACGCGTAGCTTTCTTCATCACAGTCAAAATTTGCGCATTTCCAACTTTGTAAACGTTATAATATTCCTTTTTAACCTCTTTTATTTCGTTTTTATTTAAACAGTTGTCCATTACGTGGTTGTGTCGCACCGAACTCACATTATCCCTTAGTTGTTTTAAAGTAGTGTATTAAATTCTTTGGATGCTGGTAATTTTGTGAAATTCGTAAAAGATACGTTTAATTTATTCAATTTTACATTACAAGATTAGCATGTTTATCTCTTAAATCAAAAGTGTTTCGAAAGAAATTTTATTCCATGAAAGTAAATTTCCGAAACGTAACTTGTGTAATTTTTTTACTCTAAACTTGATGAATAATTGCGTCTATAGTTCTATATGCTTAACCCTCCTTCCCCTTCAGTATTACAACAGCCTGATTGACTAATGTGTATTTGCATAGGTAGTCGCTGCCACCGTGGGTGGAATGATTGTATTATTTATTCCAAAATTAACAAAAATCAGTGTCTGAAATTGTGCAAAGTTGTGAGAGCGATCAAATTACTTAAATATTACTTTATAGCACTTTTAGAATATTGTTCCTAAGCTCTAAATGATATTCAGTGTTTTAAAACGTTTTCAAGAGATTTAGAAGTATGGAATAGTATATCATGTTGAATAACGGATTACATAATATATATATATATATATATATATATATATATAATCTTTTAATGTTTTACTCGACAGCATTCAGTTTGGTAAGCGTCATTACAAACAAACTAATAATTAATGTTAAAACCAATATTTTTATAACATAAGAAAAAGCGTTCATTTTATACAAATTACATTAAGTTAAAATAAAGAAAAATTAAATTATTCCTAAATCTTAACAGAAATTAATCACTTTATTAACTCTTGTTTCAGAAGTAATTTTTTTTCTTAAAATCATGGATATATTTTTTAAAAGTCTTTGAGCAATTGTTTTAAAAAAATAAACCCCGGTCACACTTTTAAATGGAATTTGAATTTTTAAATAATTCTGAAAATACGCCAATTCCGTTTTTTATTGCATATTTCAATCCAAATTATTTATTTCAAGTATCTTTTGTGTTTTAACTGGATATTCATTCTTCCAAAATGTATTGATTTTCATTTGAAAATATCGTTTTCATTTTTTTCTTTTACTTAATAAAATTAAACTATTTACTGACTCAGAAATCGTTTTAAATATTGATTTCAAGATTCCTTTTAAATTAAAAGTTGTTCGTCTTCGGAAAGATTGTTCTGAATATTGAATTGTTCGTCTTCTTTCCGAAGACGAACAATTCTTCAGATTTATCGGTAATAACTGTCAAATGTAAATTTCATTTTAGTTTCGACACATAAATTTCCAATTTTTCGAGATTTCTGGCTACAATAATGCATCGAAACTTTGTTTTATTTCAAAAAGATGTTTCTCCTTTAAATGTCGTCATTGTGTAAAAACGAAAGCATTAACTTCCTTCAAATTGTTTCCCATTAATTATCATTCATATTAATATTGCTTGTTTATTAACACATTGTAAAATTTGTTATTTCATATGAACAAATATTTATAAGAAATAGAGATTTAATTACAAACTCAATTCAAAAGCTACATTGTTTTCCCTAAGAAATTTTTTTTTAAAAAAACGAATCATATATTTTAATAAACATAACGTATTACGAAAATGGCGTTCCATATAGATTTAACTACCAACAAGCTTTCATGAAAAGTTCTTTAAAGATTTAAACAGCTTCGTTAAGTTTGCTTTGACAAATGTCGCACTAACGATGCGCAGTAGAAAATTATCAACAGTTCGAAATAACATTTTAGCATAAAACACAATATACTACTTCTTCAAAGAAACAGTTTCACTTATACAACCATTGTAATCAAATACATACATGCGTTAACAAGATTAAACTAGCTAATTTGGAGTGTATATATATATATATATAATTGTGATATGCAAAAAAAACTTAGGAAAAATAATATACAAATTTCCTTGCCACAAAAACACAATTTAATTGGTATATATATTATTTCCACATATATGTCATATTACATATGTGATTATATTTATATGAAGCTGTAACACATACAAGTGTTGCTGTGTGTTCCTATCCACATGTTTCAATATAATTACTGTTTTCAAATATATATTTCTTTTACAGTTTTCTTAATTAATACATTGGTATCACTAAATTTTTTTTCTAGAAGTTCACGAATATTTGTTATCCAATTCTTGTATTAAAGCAGGTGCTTTGTGTAACATTTGATTTTATAATTAAACTTGCTAAAACAACTGAAAGATATAATTGAAAAAGTGTATAATATAAAACTCTTACAATAAGCCCCTTTTGAGTAAGAAATTACGGAAAAGAAAATATTTATGCGTTAAATTTCAATATAATGCATTAATTTCTTAAATAAAAATATTTTAAAAGGACAAAAATATCAATATCATATAATAGCACATTTACAAGAAACCATAAAGAAAATAAATTTGGCATTAAATATATCGCAAAAATAGTTATGGTAATCTATCATTGATGCTGTTAAGAAGATTATCACCTCTCATAAAAGAAAAAAACCTGTACTAAACTTTTATTTTTTCTTTAAGCCAGATAATTCCTTATTTAAGCTGTAAAAATAAGCAACATTCGACATCGCATCCAGCTGCAACGAGAGAGAGAGAAAAGGGAATTTCTCCTGGATCCGGCAGGAGATCCCTCACTCCCCCGCTCAAACAAAATTGATTGTCGCCCGGCTTCTCCCGGATTTTGTACTTTCCACAAACAAAACCACGCACTTGTGTCAGGCAAAATAGAACTTACCTTTCGGTCTCTTAAGGCTCAAGGTCAATGTTAGGTTGGTTTTACGAGAGAGATTGGAGGACCAAAAACTGCTTAAAGGAAACGGCAAAACGGGACTTGACAGTCCGGCAGCAACGCCATGTTTATTTGGTGTTAGTTGAGTGCCCCAGATGGCGCTGCCAGCAACAGCTCCGTTTCTCCCGGGATTCTGATTCCTGATTGGTCATTAAACGGTAGGTCCAGGTGATGGTTTTGAATTTTTCCCACTCCGGAAAACATCGCCAATTCCATTAAGGTTGGAGAGGATTATTAATCGTTGGAGAAGATTGAAAGGAATGCTTTCAGTTTCGCAAATTGAGTTTTGAAGACACAGATGTTGTTGCATTTGCCTTCCTTTCCGGGTTGCAGATGATCCGAGTTTTACGTGTTGCACAACACTTGCAATGTTCAACACTTTCAAAATGCAATTGTAAGGAATATGATTTGAGAAAAAAATAATGATCAAAAGATGTATTCGTGTTTGAAGAAAATACATTGATCGCAATGCCTAACATTGGAATTGTATTCAAGGATGGATTTTTTAATATTTTTTTATTTTATTTTATCTATTTTATCACATTCAGAAATAAATCGTGATACAATTGCACATAAACTCAATGTAAAATGATAAAGAAAAATAATACTTTAAAACTTTAAAATTTGCATGTGATTTTTCCCACATTATTAAGAAAAATATTGTAAATATTATTAAAAAACGATAAAAAATACTAATTAACATCTGAGGAAATTTTTCTTATTTAAACGACAGTAAAAGAGCGAGAGCATACGAGGGTATTAGAAATGTGAAATATCATTTATTAAAATCAAATAATTGTAAAAATAACTGATCAGATTTATTTGAGTCTTTTGTGTGTTTCATTTTTGAAAGCGTAATATAAAAGGCAAATAACGGATAAAGATTGAATTCTATCGTCCAAATAAGAATGGAAATTACACGTATAAGCTTTTCTGCCAGGAAACATAAGATATAGCCAAAGAATTATTAAGTACTGGTTGAAAAAAAATTGTTAAATAGGGGAGGAAAATAACTATTAAATATGAGACTTTGAGGGGGTGGTTTAATATCATACCATTTTTAAATAGAGCCATTCAATGCAATCTACTGAATTTCAATAATTTTTATTTTTTGACGTATAAGTGTTAAAAAAGAATTAGATAAGCTAGTCTACATCTCATATATTAGAAACTAACACTAATAAGTTTATGCCAGAAATGTTAATAATGTCGCGACGATTACCTCCTGTGATAAACAGATCTGTGAGATATTCGTGTTGCCTCTACATAAACAAACAGTTTGTGCTCTAATTCATTTTTAAGAAATTTGTAATATTGATACTTTAAACAATATATAAGTATACTTATATTGGTAACTTGTTTTTTATGCAATGATAAATAAATAAATAATAAATATTAGAAAAATTAAGAAAATGAAAGTTAAAGAATTCCAAATTAATTTTATAAGAGATTTTTTTAAGAATACTTCTTTACTTAATTTAATTATGAGCACTTATCTCAGTAGCGAATAAAAAAGCAATAAACATACAATAAAAATAGATAACATTTACGAAGAAAGTACTTAAGAATATAATTTCCACTTAGATTCATTTATAGTTCAAACTTTTTTTGACAAAAGAAGCGCAAATTGTTCCCAATTCAACCTAATAAAACAGTAAAAGGGTTTCTATTTTTTTCATCATATACGCACACGATAATATCATCTTTGTGACTATTTTTTTCATTTACCTGTACTCTTACACATTGCCCTCACTCCTTAGCTTTTTTCAATCATTGGAATCCTTTCAAAAGTTCTATTTTTTATAGAGACGATATTCCATTGTATTTAAATATTGAAAAACTCCCCAACTGTATTTTCGAATGTCATGCGAAGCAAATACGAATAAAACAACAGAGTTTGCAAAACTCGTATAGGAACAATATTGCTACCAGTTCTCATTTTCTTTTCCTTTTATAATTCAAAATTTCAAAGTTTATGTTTAGATTTGTTTTTTTAATTGCCTGTTTGTCTTACGTGGAAGCAGTTTCACGCTATACTTCGAAGAGTTTTCGCACCCATGTCACATAAAAGTTTTTTTACTTCTTTTCAATTATTGTTTGTTTTCTATGTTGTTATTCACTTGTTCTTTTCGTGAAGCAATAGAAACAAAGACATAATGCTATGTATTTTTATCTTTTAAAACATTATCTGTCAAATAAATAAATGTCCCGTTGAACGTAGTGATTTTGAAAAAGATGTTCTTAAAGAATAGGTTATACAAGTATGATTTTTAATGAAACGTTTTTATGAACTCGTATTAGTATTTTAAAGTCTTTTTAATGAAGAGTTTTATATTCACTTTTAACAAATTCAAACTTAATAATAGTATAATAAGCCATTTTTTAAAAACACGATTAGAAAAGACAGGGGGACAGTTATAAAAGTATGATTAAACCTTATTCAAAAACAATAGCGTTCGTAAAACTATCTCCTTCATAAACAATACCCCACGTCAATGCATATTCAAACATATATCCAAGAGCAAAAAAGAAACTTTATTAATATTCTTAAATATATCTTTGAAGTAATTCTATTCTTCTTCTCGTATTATGTTTAATTTTCTATTTTAAATCATCCATCTTTCAGAGTTTCTTCATCCAGCAATTACAAAAGAAAAGTTTTACAATCATAAACATCTCTTTGTTCACCTTTAAAACATATTTATGAAACATCAATAATTGTACATGCAAATGTATATAATCACTGACTAAAAATATTTTTTAAAGATTATTACATTTTAGCAGAGAAAGCAAGGTCTAATTTTCATTGAAAAATAACACATCTTAACAATATTAAAATATTGTATCTGTTCCATATTGAAATCGATAAAATGTTTTGATCAGGACGCAATTATTCAATGTAGAGTCTGGTTGTTGTGTTAGAAAAATCGATATTTTTCACAATAATTAATTATCGGACAAGCAACTATTTTGAAATTAATCATAATTTCTTCGATTTAATTTTAGTTTCACATCTGAATGAATACGGGAAACAATTTATTACTGATAATTTCTTTATTCTTTCTCGATGGTTTTCTAACTTGCTACAAGCAATACTTCAGTATTTGATAAAGATACATTCCTAGAACTTGCTTTTCCATTAAAATTATTATATACGCTTTCTCTAGAGCATATAAATCAAAAAAATAAACCTGTTCAGGTACAAAGGTGCAGCTGAAATGTCATAACGGACTGACTATAAATTTTTTGTTGGATGTCATACTGTTAACTTATTATCTCTTTTAATATGCACTCTCCTCTATTCCTACAATATATTGCCGATCTTCATTGCACCCGGCTTAGTGCTGAAGACTTCTGTCAGCTTGCTGTAAGGATTCTTTGTCAATTCTACGGTCTCAGCAATCACGAATGCCGACCTGGTCAGATCGAGCAGATTACGTATCCGTTTGAGGGCGGCTCGAAGCATGAATCATCTGGCCGTCTTCTCAACCATGAGAAAGCCTTCGCCATGCAAAAACAACATGTGATAAACCGTTATTCGCTTTACTTTTAACAATTATAAGTTTCAAAAGCGTTGTACAAGTTCACGTGAAATTTCTTGGTCGTTGCTCACATCATTTTCCGCTAAACAGCTCACGGTCTTCGTTTGTGCATGCGGATTTTTCTGTATCGTCACTTGGCTGGGGTTCAAAATTACGAGGTCATCACTTCAATGGCATCGTTGCTGCTAACGCGACGTTAATAAATCAAATAGCTTCTTCATAACAGCAGCATTAGTCTCGTTAATAGCCACACACCTTGGCTTCATTTTAGTATTTCCGAGAACTGAATGCTTTAATTAATAGTTGGTTAATTTTGTATAGAATCTAGATCAAAACATTCATTTATGGACATTTTCATTCAAATTCAAATGTATTTGGGCGAGCACATCTAATAAACCTAAAAAAGCCTTTCAGGAAGGAAAATAGCTGGCCTTACCTGCTCTTGGAAATGGTTTTTTTTTTTTTTTGAAAAAAGTGCGCTGACTCACTCAATCCTTTGAAGATGCAAGATAATAAATATTCTTTAAGTGTGTCACAAAATTCAAGAGCAATTTTTATTCTGATAACAAATAATTTTTTATCCATGAAGTGCATATTGTACAAAAAATTAATGCCTCCTGACATATTGCTATAAGCTTAAGTGTGCTTGATTTAAACATTTAGATTCTTATATTCTTTTTAGCAGCACATTTACTGGCAATCTGGCGCTTTAAAATGTTTTAAAGCAACAGCTTTTTTAAAATATTTCATATGTTTTACCTCTCTCGTCTTGCTGAGTTTTGTATCTGCTGCAATGTCTGACAGTAGCAGTTTTACAATTTTAAAGCAATGGTTTTTTATTATTGAAAATACAAACAAATCAATAATGTCCTTTTCTTTTGACAAAATATTACGGAGTTCAGTTTAGCTTTTATTAACGTCGCACTAGAAAGCAACACGAATATTGGCGTGGAACCTCAATGTTAGGCCTCGGTCAGAGTGACGAGGACGACACTGACTGGCAACTGCTCTAACTTCCACCACGCCTTTAGGACTTTTTGCTTAACCTGGTGGCACCAAACATCAACCCCAGCATTAACGGCGGGTCTTTGTGTATAGGTTCAAGCCGTGACTGAATAAACAGCCTGTCACAGATCAGGCTCCTGAGCCACTGGGCTCCGCGGCCCCAAATAACTGGAACAGGCCATGTATATAAACAAAAATAATCTTATAAAGTTGTACAGTATGCATAACGTATTTCTTTTATATAGTTTCCATTCTCCATAATGATTTCAGATGTGTGTGTATATATATATAATAGAAAATTATATTATATGAAAGCCGAAAACTTTTACACCGGAAAAATTGAAAACAATCATCTCGTTGTGTTCAAGAAATTATAATCAGATATTTAAGAACATAGGATTAAATCACTTTATGCAGTTTTCATTAAATAAACTATAATAAAAGGATTTTATAATCTTAAAAAGAGAATAAATTATTTGGCTGTTATTTATCAGTTATATGGCTGTCACTTAAAAAAGTCTTGAAAAAATGAATGTCTTGATTTTCATTTCTTTTGGATTATTGGGCTAAATGTCCAGCATCATCATTCGTTCATTAATTTTTCTGAATATGTATAATCATTTAAATTAATTTCTTTCTTGGATGAAATGTCTACTAAGATTAATATTCTATCAATTGCATAATAAGATCTGAAAGTCGATCCACTTTCAAAGAAATTAGATGCAGAATTTGCCTTCAGATTGTATTTCCATAATGCACTCTCTCTCTCTCAATAAATGCGTGCGTGCGTCAGCATTCACGAGCTTAATCTAAATGAAATAAAAGCAAGATAATCAAACTGATCAGAAGATGGCAGAACTAAAAAAGCATTCTTATTTTATTTTAAATTACTAATTACATTACCAGTGTGCAATTATTTTGTACTACAGTTCTATTACCTTTTAATTTTTTTGCAGCTTGAAAGAGATTCATAGGTAATAGTTAATCAATCTCTAATTTTTTTGGAAATGTTTTTTACGGAAGATGCCTTTTATTTAATGTATTGCTTCCATTATTAAAATAAGATTTATTTTTTGCATGAATTTTTTTTGTTTGAATTAAGAACTTTAATAATAACGAAGTGAAGATTCTTGATACGATTCAAAAATTTCTATTTTCTTTAGATGAAATTTATAAAAAATATATATAATTCAAATTGCACCAACTATTTCAAAAATATTAATTTACTGTTGTATGAGTTTACGTAGAATCCAGATTTTTATCTGTAAAGAATATCTTCATCAAATGTTTTTTATCTACTTATGCTAATTGTATTACAGGTTGTTTAATTTCATAGCAAATGTCAACTAATAAAGAAATGATATTATTGAGTCAATAAATATCTTGTATTAATATTTACGAAATTTAAAATTATATAATTTTAAAAATTTTTGAATGATAGCGATTGAAAATTTTCCCTTTTTGAGATTGTTTTTTAAAATGTTCTTCCACCCAGTAATCAGTAATGTAGTTAATGATTATTTATCTTCATGAAATAAATTTCCATTAAATGTATATTGCACAAAATTTAAAAAAAATTAGAACAAAAAATTAGAAAAGAAATAAAATGAAAAAAAAAAAGTCTCGTGAAAAAAAAATAGAATAAATCTTTATTTAGAATTATAGATGAGTGAAATGAAATAAAACTCCACTTTTTAAACTGAAATAAAATAATTTATTTTTCAGTCAATGTGAATTAGATAGCCAGATTTTATCAGAACATGTTACAATAAAGCGTACATTTCATGGAAAATCAGTTTATAAATCACCAAGTTAAAAAAAATTTACATATTTTCTCTATTTTTAAAATAAATATTAAATGAAACATAGATATACAGACATATGAAAATACGAGCAGCAAAGTATCAATCCATAAATTTCATACAATTTGATTTTTTTTAAAAATTAGAATGTAATGTTAAAAAAAATAAAATTTTTAGATTGATAGAACCAATAAACATTTTCATATTTTTATTTATAATCCTATGAAATCTAATTCGATGCTGCCATTTTCTGAGGAAAAAATATTAATTTTTTTAACAGTGAGTTTTTCGCTGAATATGAACTATTAAAATATTTGAGAATTTGATTAAATAACATACAAATGTATAAAAAAGTAAAAATTAAGAAAAAAAAAAAATTCCCCATGGTCAACAAAGTTTTTAATCCTTTTTTATCCCGACAGACGATTTTGTTTTCTTATTGCTCGGTGCGAGATTATTGCTTTTTTAACGGTCATGAGTGCGGAACAGTACATTCAACAGAAAAGATTTTTTTTTTAATCCTTTCTGATTAAAGAAATTCCTGTCACCAAATTGCGGTCAAGAATAAGTTTCTCAGATTTGAAGTTAGGCCATTGTGAGGCTCAATTGTTCAAGTTTAATTTTGGTTGATGGGATTATATTAGTTTTAATCAGACGGAAAAATTCTTTCTTTGCGTCCATATAAAATTATACAATCGGTGCGTTCGAAATTAGTTTGTGGGTACAAAAATGATGCAAAACACTAATATTTCAATGTTTTGAAGATTTTGTTTTTTGAATGAACTTTTGATAATTTTTATCGTTTGCTGCAAAATATTTTCTGTTTCAAAATCTGCACGTGTAAAACCACCAGTAAAGACCAGAAAGAGTTTTTCAACTGGGTCTACTTATCTTAATTGGAAATCGAAAATTAAAACCATGATCAGTTAGAGTATGGAAAGATATGAACCAGATTTGAGTTGTGAAATTCTGAAAGGTGTCAACAAGTATTTCATGCCTTAGGTGCTAATTAGTTTCTGTGTCCGGGATTGGCTGTTATAATCATATCTCTTACTTTTCTTCCAAACTGTTTTGTGATATTCGGTAAAATTAGCTTTTTACAAATCCATTGTATGTTACTTCTTTGTGTGCATGAATTAGCTTTTTCTTCAAATATGGAACAATATTTAAAGATTCTCAAAACATAACAGAATACTCACTCAAGAAATTTTGCAAAATTCTAGTTTCAAAATTATTAGCG
The DNA here is from genome assembly GCA_019974015.1 of Nephila pilipes. NCBI lineage: Eukaryota > Metazoa > Arthropoda > Arachnida > Araneae > Nephilidae > Nephila > Nephila pilipes. The sequence continues at coordinate 14,199 of BMAW01117168.1, read as the reverse complement.
AAAAAAGTTTCCTTGACACAAGAATATTCACCTTTCGGCAACAAGTTTTTTTTTTTTTTTTAATTTTCTTCAGTCATACATTAAATATGGTGATTAGCTGGAATTTTTATTTACTGCTGGTCGGTCTTTGTGTAAAATATTGAGCCCTAAAATGGGAGAATAATGTTTAATTACTCCTTCAACCCCATAATAATAGCCAGTGTTAGATTTGACTTCCCCATTCTAAAACAGTAGCAAAAGAAAATATAGAACGCAACATTTTATTACAAAAAAAAAAAAAAACTGAAATAGACTAAATAATAAATTTATTATTCTAATTTTATTTTAAAAGGTACAGATAGTTTCGGATTTTCATCAAATTCTTTACTGCATTTTAAACTTTTTTATGTAAAAGGTTCATTCTGTAAATTGTTTGATGGTACTTGAAACTCGTTTAATGGATTTTTCTGTTTCAAATTCGTAGATTTGAGAATTTCAATGGCGTTAGCTTCTGAGTTTTATGATACCTCAAATTAAAGAAAAAATGTCTAAGGTTTTTCAATTGTTCGCCATAATCTTGCATTTACGTCTACGGTTTTAGTACCGAAAAACAGCGTCTTACTAGATTCTATGACCAATTGGTGGAAACGCGTTTCTAAATTCTTGATATGATCGTTCTGTTGCATAAATTATGTGCAGCTGCGTAGTGCACCTTTCTGCAACACTGCGTTTGCTTTTAATACGTAAGAACTGGACAATCACAACGAACTCTGTTTGAAAACTTTTCTTTCATCTCTCTTTACATGGTTGATATTCAAGAAAAAAAGATTGATTCAGATCGGCAGATGAATTCAGATAAAATAGTTATGAACTATCAAAATTTGTCAAATAGATGATGACTCAGCATCATGATTTTGATTGACTTCACTGGTCTGAGGCTGCAACATGACTTTACAGCTATGTTCATCAATTCCCGATTCAGGTATTCGCGATGCTATTACAAGACGGAGATATGATTTAACTAGACCATGCATATATGATGAGCAGGTGCTACATATTATTCTTTATCGGAAGAGATTATCGTTATTGTACGCGTTCAAGTAGGCATGAAGAATGTGGATCAGAGTAAAAGCTATATATCTTTTTTAATTGCACGGTTATTAGTTTCTCTGAATTTGTCCGCAGTTTAAATATTTTTTGACTTTATATTTGTAATCGTTGTTTTATTTCCTTCTGACACATTAAAAGTTTAAATTCTTGTACTATCGACGATATTAAGAAGTTACACTGATATTAGTTGGTTGAATTTGACGCCATGGCATACTTGGCGAAGTTATGCTCGAGCCAAACGCTCGTTGATTCATCAGCAACCAGGTTCGCCAAACAGATGAGTGTTACATGCATATCCATAATTTAGTCATAAGAATTAAGGATAAACAAAATAATATAAAAAAGCAAAAATTTTTTAATTTAATTACTTTATTTAATTATTTGGCGGCATTTTGCCAGATATTATTTCATAGGTTCTTCGCTTGAACCATTCAATAAATCATAAGTTTGGCAATTTTTTGAAATCATAGTGATTAGGCCAAACTGCATTTTCACCAATTAAATTTAATTAAATAATTAATATTTGAAAAAAACTGTAACATCAAGTGTCATCCACTACAAAGCTTTTAAAAATGTATTTTGAAAATGAGTGGATAGACAAAAGTCACTATTAACGATTGAAAATATGTACAAAATATATAGAGAGTCATGTGAGCTAATGTTGTTAAAAGATTGTTGTGGAATTATTTATATGCATTATTTATTGAATTTAAGGAAGGTCTGAAAATGAAGATGGCTAGAGCATCCTAGGATTACCTGTGTTCACAAGAAATGATAAGCCCCGTGAAGAATATTCAGGTGAAATTGATTGAATATTATTAATAAACTGCTCTAATGCGGTGTGATTTCTATGAATCTCGACTCGATGACAAAGACATTAATTCTTAACTGGCACCTCCCTTCCAAGTAAACCTACAGTAAGACATAAGAAAAGATTTTGGTTGATTTACAGCATCCCTGCTGAACAGCCGTAGCGGATCAGAACTCAGACCCACCGGCCGGAAAATCTGCACCAAGATCTGACGCTACTGCACTCACAGAAGGGAGGACGATTCACCATTGTAGCTTACGTGTTCAAAGGTACAGAAAGGCTTTAATTTGAAAAAAATTTTAATCAGAAAAACTACCAAACCTTATTATTTCGTTTTAGGTTAAAATTTACTAGCTTAAGTATTACGTTTTGTTACGTGTAAACAGGGTGATCATTATTAATTAATTTTTAATTCTTAATTTTTAAGTGAAATTTCACAATCTTTTAAAAAGCAATATTGATTTATATGAATAGCATTAATCATACATTTTGAAAGTTATGGTATTAAAAAGAATTTTTTTGTAACTTGATAAAAGAAGAAATAAATAAGTTTTTGTGTTCAAAATACAGTTATATGAGCTGACAGTTAGTTCATGTTCTGTTGCATCAGGGTTTATTTGTTTCTGTATTTTACAATATTTCCATTTTAGATTCGAATAAAAATATTGAAATATTAACTAAATGCAATGTAAAAAAATGAAAATTTATATTTGATTCAGTTACTACACTTGTAAGCCAGTCTTTTTTGATGTAACGGTTATTTTTATTATAAAAATTCATGTACAGGGCACAAACAATGGATACACCTACTTATCTATGATAAATCAACTTTCAATCCAAAATAACACTTAAATCCAAGTCAACCAAAAGAATTTTATTCTAGACATAACAAAAGGTTTAATTAACAGTAAAAATAAGAAAAATCAACATAAAATTCTAAAATAAACTTTTAGAGGCATTTCAAAAAACATAAGCAGATTTTTACCTCAAAAAATTGAGGATACACAAATGAAATTTTTTGTTAACTACCACTTGATTTTTTTGCTTGTACTAATAATCTAAGTTTGGGAAATTTATTAAACTTTTTCAACAGTTATTTGTCTTTTGAAGTTACGTAGTATATATCAGCTGAATTTTAAAATGGAAAATGGCTCTCGAAAGAGACTAGTATTGATGTAAGAACATTTATATTACGTATTAGGCGGAAAATCTATGGTGAAATAGCTGAAATGTCGGTAGAAGTCACTCTTTATCCAGAAAATCATTGGGAAATTTAAACTGATGGATTATTCAAAATAAAGGGAAGGAAGGAAAAAAACATCTGAGTGATGTAGCCAAAAGGGAAATTTAAAGATATCAGTTAATCTAAACTGAGGTGAAGTCAAACTAGCTGCAGAAACTGTCTCAATAACTGCAAGTGGTAAGGATGTGAAACTGTGAGAAATGATTGATTAGACATGCTGGAACAGTCGAGTAGCTAGAAAGAAACCTTATTTCATACACAAATCAGAAAAGCGTTTGAGTGTTGCAAAAAACTCATCAGTTAAGACAGAAAACTTTTGGAAGAAAGTTATTTAGTAGATGAAAGAATAAATTCAAATTTTTGGAAGCGATGGTCGTACACCGTTTGGAGAAAGCCGAACACCAAATTGGATCCAAAATTTGTCGTCTCCTACAGTTAAACATGGCTCCACAGTTTTTTAGTTGTATATTTGCTGGAAATGGATAGGAAATTTAGTTTTATAGAGTATAATGGATCCTAAGTTTATATGACATACTCCGTACACACAATCTTAAAAGAAAGTGCACAAAAATTGGGTTTAGATGGAATGTACAGTATTTCAACGCGATAACGACCCCAAACACACGGCACGTAATGTCAAAATGCTGGTGTCTTTTCGTAAAGCATTGCGTACACCCCAGTCCCTGACATCAATGTCGTTAGAAAATTGTGGGCCACACTAGAAAAGCGGTTCAAAACACCGATTAGAAACAAGCCTATTTAAAAAGTGTTACAGAAGAATGGTAATATCCCAGATACCACTAAAAAATTGGTCGAATCGGTACCAAGACGTTTGGAGTAGACATTATAAAAGTCCAAGAACATGCAACAAAGACTGATACTGTCTACGTAATATATAAGAAAAATTTTCATTGGTGACCAACTTTTTTGAGGAGTAAAGACCTGCTTATGTTTACTTCAAATTTTGAAACTTTTATTTAGATATTTTTTTGTTGATTTTCGTTATTTTTTACTATAAATTAACCCTTATATTACGTGTAAAAATAAAAATACGTCTCTTTCTAGTTAATGTGTTATTGTCATTAAAGTTGATTTATCAGTGAAAGTAAGGTGTATCCTAGTTTGAGCCACTGTATCCATGTTCTTATAAAAGTTCTGACATATAAGGACTAAAAAAGCTTGAATTTTTTTAAGCTTTAAAATTTCTCGACTAGAATCAGAATTTTTTTTTATCAAGATTCGATCCTAAACAATTGCATCTCATTTGTGAGTAGTTTGGCGAACATTCATTTAAATTTATGTTTATTTTGTTGAATGAATAAATTAAAATATTTTAAAGTTAGTCTGGTTGATTGTTTATTAGCTGTTCACATCGCAGCAGTACGAAAGGAGCTATTGGGGACGAGCTTGCGTAACTTGAATCTCTATCAGGATAATGAGGAGCAAGTCACCTGACTAGCACTCACTCTCCAAGCTTCTATACCAACCAAAAAGAGAGGACATTGTGTGACTGAAAGTGACGTTTAATGTTGAGTGAAAAATGAGTTTAATGGCACACACAACAACAAGAACCAGATGTGACTTATGCTGTGCCAAACAGATATAGCTTGTGGTTTAGGATATGAAAATGGAAAAAAGATTTTTAAAAAAGTTTTTTCAAGAAAATCACTAACAGTAGGCATCACCCATGTTTCTACAAGACAGTAAAAACCCATGGGAAGGAAAGGTCTTTGGGTCCCTCAGGGCTAGATGCCCAGCCTACAAAATCTAGGTACCCATTTTGTACAGCCTTTTACGATATGTATGCCCCAGTGGGACTATTCTTTCACATCCGGTCATCACACGGGTTATGAGAGGTTTAGTTTTAAGCTTTATAACATATCCACGAGGCAATACGGTGCTGTAATTCATCGACGGACCGTATTTTGAACTTTAAGTCAATGACGAGGATGACACCTGAGCTGGCACCTCTTCCTAACATCCACACCACGCTTTGGGAGACTTTGGGCCTTCAGACAATTTAACGTCCATCAGCTCGGCTACTGTGGGTCTTTGGTGCAAGGATCGAACCATGACTGAACGAAAACCGCCGTCGAATTCGAAACCATAACCACTAGGCTACCACGGCCACCGGGTTATGAGAGGACATTGATCTTTGACATTTAACGGTGCATTAGCCCTGCTACACTGCTCTTGGTGATTCAGACACGAACTTATGACAGAAAACTTATTGATTATGTTAATAGTCTTCCGAGTGATTCGAGAGCCAAAATGTTTTGAATAGGAGAATGAAACAGACATCGTTTAATGCAGCCATGTTAAGAAGACTGAAATCTAAACTGAATCCTAGTTTGTCTAATTCAATGTCGTTCTAGATTTTTACCACATGTTATTTCAACAACTATATAATTGATACTAGATAATGATCGCTGAACTATACTTGACCTGGTCTCCTTTCTTTATCTTCCACACTCCCCACCACACAGGATGACATTTTACCCTTAGTTTAATTTAAGATTAAAAAAAAAAAAAACATTTTTTTTTTTTCTCATCCAAAGGGTTTTAGCGGGAACAGGACTGCAACAATGATTTCAACAAATGTATTATGAGGCGGTCGCAGTCTTACCACTTAGCTGCACCGAGTTAAAACAACAAGAAGTCAATATAGATGAAGGTCAATATAGATGGAAAGTATTATTCGGCTTATATATGTGTTCCAGTTCTCGAATATTTAATATTGCTCAAATGTTTTCGCATCGCAGTAAATAAGTTTTATCGAATTGTTGATAAAATGAAACTCAAAGTCTAAAATTTATTGTATACTTAAGTGTTAAAAATAATGCATTCTGTAAGAATAATTTTTGATTAAAGTTGAGTCGATTACTATCGAGCTTAAGAAAATTTAACAATTGATGGTATGAAATATTTCCATCTATTCTCTATTGTTACTTTAATGTTCTATACGATCGAATATGTTATCCGATTTATACACCACTTCCAGTTGTGTCTTTTATTTTGATTAATCCCTTCTGTTATCTAATCATTAACTTTTATCAGCCAATGTTTATAACAAACATCAGAGCACTTAAAGCTTCTTATTTGATAAAATAGTTTAAATAGAAATAAGAATTTTTCTTTGTTTAAAATCTGTTAGAAACTCTGTTAGTTTAAAATAAAAAGCAAAGACAAAATTCCCAAAAGGGGGAACTTGAAAAACGGGAATTTGAGATTGAATTACCTTGTACCCTGATATATTTATTCCAGGAAGAGTCTGGGAGGAAAATGAAAATCAATAAAGAGCTCAAATTTAAGCCTCGGGGCCCTCACACAGGAAAAAAAAAAAAGGAATCTTTCGCGAATAAATCCGCCTTGTTGTTAACAAGTTATTTTCCTTCCTACATTGATTTCTTAGGGAAGAAAAATTCGTTTTAATGAGGACAGCAAATTTAATTCCGTGAATGTCGAAGTGAAAAACAGCTAATTTAACTCTTTTAAATTAAATTTTTGTTTTTATTGTAATTAACTTCGTTCACGAATATCACAGCTAGTATTGACCTTGTGAATTTCAATTCAATTGATGGAACAAATAAAAATGGAAAGGATGTCACTTGTGCGATACCACATTATTTATCAAACTGCTATAGCTTGTTATTTTAAATTATTTTCGGTTACTTTTGTTCTCTTTTTTTTTTTTCCTTCCACGTGGACAACCTAAAGGACTTTATAATTAACGTACAATTACCACCATTTCAGATGGAAATATTTGGTTCAGATGCAACGGACTCTCATGCGCATTCCTTTCAGCAAACCTCTCTTTAATATGATGTTTGAAACGAGAACCTCGCCTTGTGAAAGAACCGAAATATCTCTTAAAATTGATTCTATCGAGAATAGAGCTGGTTCGGGATATCGAAAATCCAGGCTAACCGGAGAATGAAAAAAGGTGAAATAAAATAAAGCATGCTTACAGCGAAATCATGTTTATATCAAACAAATCGAGTATTAATCATATTTATAGAAGATATGCGTCATTGTTTATTAACTTCACATTTAGATGCAAGACGAGGGTCATTTGTGACGAACCTCGTAATTTTGAACTTCGGTCAAGGGACGATGACAGTGCCTGAGCTGGAACCTCCCTCCAAACTTCCACACCACGCCTAAGGGAGGACTTTGAACCGGACAGATTTAACAAGCATCTGCCCCGGCTAAACGGGGGGTCTTTAGTGACATCAGGGCTCGAACTCCCGACTCGATGAAAACCGCCGGCCGCGAGTCTGAAACCAGGACCACTAGGCTGCGACGGCCATTGATTTAGTTTTAGTTTAGTTTTTATTAACGTCGCACTAGAAGCAACATGAGGGTTATTGGCGACGGACCTCGTAATTTTGAGCCACGGTCAAGTGACGAGGACGACACCTGAGCTGGTACCTGCCTCTCCTAACATCCACACCACGCCTACGGGAGGACTTTAAGCCCCGACAGATTTAACGTGCATCAGCCCCGGCGACACGGTGGGTCTTTGGCAGCCAAGGATCGAACACGTGACTGAACGAAAACCGCCGGTCACGAATCCGAAACCATGACCACTAGTCTACCACGGCCACACGACGGCCATTGAAAAGAAGCAATACTCACTGCTAAAGTACCAGTAATTCGAAAATAGTAATAATATTAAATCATAAATGCAGTGAGTGAGAGAGTGAATGTAAAATTTATTGGCGCAAGAACCAGATATGGCTATGCTGCGCCAAACAAGTTTAAATCATAAATGCAGTAAGTTATTTCTTTTATTTTCTTTGAAATAAATTCGGTACATATTTCCAGTATTAAACCTTTTTTAGTATAGATGTACTAAATATTATTTTAAATTCAATGCTAGTTAAGGTAATTGAGACACTAAAAGCTTTAAATTTTGCATTTTTTTTTTAAAAAAAAAAATGCCGTTAAAAATGGAGATTGGTTCCATAGAGGTATTGTTTATAAGAATTTATTAGATAGAAGGTTCGATAATTGATTTTTAAAGTTTTAAAGACACGTGCCGTTAAGAAAAATGTTTACTTTTTTTCTAAATATGTTTTTTAAGAATCTGGTACACTTTCCTCGAAGTCTATTTTATCCATAGCGCTGATATTTTGCACACAGCGAAATGATATTATTTTCCAAGCAGTAAACAATTTTTTTCAAATGAAGACTTCCAAGTTTTAATTATCGATGAAAGAGCGTGCGAAAGAAGTTCAACCAGTAATTTAGAAATGCATTGAGTATGTGGGAGTGAAATAAAAAAAATAACGATAAATACGTGGGAGTTCCTCCCACATAAAGGTAGCACTCCGTTTGGATGAACAAATAAGAGCGACTTCTTAGTCTAGCAGTAAATATAAAAAGGTGGTAATGGCACGAACAGAAATCCATTAGCGTCGATAAAAAAGATTAGATGAAATGTCCTCCCTACGATAATAAAATTTCGAAACAAGAACAGTTATTCTTTTAACACATAATGGCGATAAAAATATATTTAATAAATCAAATTATAAGTACAATTTGATATACGAATACGATATAACATTCGCTTGTATGATAAAATATTTTTAAGATATGGACTTTAATTTTCCTATTCGGTAAAATGGTATTATGAACAGAACGATTTATTTTTGAAATTCTTACTGAACCTGAAAGCTACATGTGTCCTCTATGCGATGCATTTGTTTCTGCTTTCCCTGGTGTCGTTGGTACGTTGAGAAGTGAAGCTGATGGCGACCCTTATTCTAAAGAAGTTGAAGGAGCGAGGTATCATTGCACCATTGTGACTTCTTACACCTCTCCCCGAAGATGAAAGATAATTTCAAGGGATATTGCTTTCGTTCTGATGACAAAGCGAAAGCCAATATTAAAACCTATTGTCGACAACAATAACTGGAGCAGGTTTTCGGAGGAATTTACCCAATTAGTTATGTGATGCTGTTGGCACATAAAAAGGGATGGAGATTCATGTAGAAAACTAATTAATGCATCAAATTAAGGATGCATATAGTTTTCAGATACATTAGGAATTGTCAAAACTAGTTAATATAATTAAAATAGTTATAGCCCTGGAGGTATTACTTTTTGACGCATATTTCTTCAATTTTCTTTAATATGAGTATCTTCAAAGATTGTAACTCACAGGGAAAGAAGAGGGTGGATTTACCCCTCTTCTTACACAGAGACACACGAAATAAGCAGCTCTCTTCAGTTTAATTTAATCCTTCTACATTAAATTCTCTCGTCTTTACCAATGGATTTTCACGTCAGCCAGTCGTGTTATGGAGGTTCGGACAGCTCTCTCTTTTAGCTGATACACTCTTGTTAATCCTCCTCGTAATCCTGGAGAATTACTAATCAGTTACACATAGCTTAGGTTCATATTGCGTCACATGCACACATATGACCGCATGATCTGCCTTTGCTCCTGATAAGAATGGATGCTTTAGATAGTTTCTAATTAACAGAAAATATCGAATTTCAGAAAAAGATTTTTTTTTATTGCTTTACAAAATGTTTCGTATGTAATGACAATGAATTGCCCTTTTGACATGCGATCAAATGAAGAGAAAAAAGTTGTTTTAGAAATTCCTTTAACAGGATTTTGGAATAAATGCTGTGGAAAGTGTGATGTAAAAATCGCATATTCATATCGAAAAGATTTATGAATGATATATATTTGACAATCAAATACCTCCTAAAATTACTGAAATAATTTACACACTGTAATCCCATGTGTATTATATTGTTGCGATGTTGACAATGGTACATCACTGTAACGTTATTCTTATAGAGGAAAACAGTCATTTACAGAGGTTTCGTCGGTCACCAAGGAAAGCTTAAGCAATGGTCCCCTTCAACCTTATTGACGGGTTTGGGGAAAATTTTGGCGAGAAATTTGGTGACTTTGTTGACATAAAGAACGGTTTTGAAAATTCTGGAAACTTCTTGAAATCTCGATTAGGGTGAAAGTTATGGCACCTCTCTCTCCAAACTTCCACACCATGCTGAGGGAAAAGATTTGGAATCTCGACTGGATTTAACATGAATCAGAACTGCTACACCATGGATCAAGTGACATCTGAGCTTGAACTATCAATTCCATGAAAATGACGCCGACAGCAAGTCCGCTACCATTACCATTTTGAGATATTCCCACAGATTTTAACATTGATTAAGATCTGGTAATTTAAAGGTCTCGAGAATAGTTGGAATAACTTAAAGCTCCTCGAACCATACATGGCACATTTTGTCCACATGCCATGGGACATCACCCGGTTGAAGGACGTTAATATTCGCAGAATACACAGGTGCCTTGTTCGTATGGGAATGATTGGCAACGATAGTCAAGTATGTACAACTATTGTGGGCACCTTCCTCAGAAATTAATGAAACTAAAACCTGCCAAGAAAACAAGGCTCAAAATATCGTACTGTTTCTTCCAACCTCGTTGACGGTCAACAATGGCTTCTGGCGGATTGTTTTCTGATAACTCCTAGCTAATACACCAACACTTATCGATACGATACAATACAAAACAAGATTTATTAAAAAAAAAAAAAAAAAAAAAAAAAACCTGTTCCCATTGGTCCAGAGCATGGGGTGACAAATAGGGCGAAATCGAAATATTTTTAAGCTTGGTAGGCCAGGTCAGCAAACTCGGATATGTTTACATTAGCAATTCTACTCACATAGCAACAACAATAAAATAATTCGAGATAAAAACCAACGTTTTTTAAAAAAAGCTCATTTATATGGTGGCAAAGTTTATTAAGAAAATTATTGAATTATTAGTTGAAACTGGTCGTAAATATCTAAATATTGTATTGTTAGGCAAGTAAGAACAGTTCCCAAAATTTCAGAGCTCTAGCTTGATTGAAAGTTGGTTAAATTAACGATAGAAAATTTGATGACACATTGATACACACACAGACAGATACACACCAAGTGAAATACATAAGAACGTTAAGACTAACTAAAATTAATTAATTCATCTGGTAAATTAAATAGCTGGAATGCAGTTTAACCCAAACACCCTTGGTAACAAGAATTATTTGGCAGTGTTTTGCCAAATGTGGCTATCCTGGTCCGTTTTACGGACTAAACGTTCAACCAAAAAAAAAAAAAAAAAAAAAAATGCCAAGTTTGGTTCCAATTTTTGAAATCATGCCTAGCGGTTTGGCTAAACTGCATTATTAAAGAAAATATTAGTTAAAACTTGTCGTGAATGTCTAAATATTGTTAGGCGTAAGAACGATTCCTAAGGTTTCAGAGCTCTAGCTTGATGGGAAGTTGGTTAAATTAACGATCGAAAATTTGATGACACACACACACACACACCAAGAGAAATTCATAAAAACGTTTTAAAAATGTTTAAATTTTTTTTTTTTATCATTATTAGCAAGAGTGATATTTTACATAATGTTTATACAAGTATACACATTCTAACAGATAAAATAAGAATAAAATGCTTCCATTTCTTAATAAAAGATTTACATAACTTGTCATATATTTATATTTATATATATATATATCAGTACAGTAAATTTTTCCACCAAGACAATGCATCGACTCATTTCACATTGTCTGTCAAGAATTTTCTAGCCAAGTACTGTAATCCAGTATTAGACCATCCACCTTATTTGCCAGATCTAACACCATGTGACTTTTATCTGTTTCCTGAGGGTAAATCTGTATTAAAACTATCAAGATTTGAGTCCGTTGAAGCTGGAAAGATCAAGTGGCACGCGTCCTGAAGGAACTGACAGAAAAAGACTTCCAGCATTGTTTCGAACGATTGAAGATTCGAGTGAGTGAGTGAAAGTAGGTTTTAATGGCGCAAGAGCCAAAGTAGGCTATGCTGCGCCAAACATTTGTTAAAATTTATTTAAAAAGTAACAGCCTAAAAACGCAAGACAAACATAAATAACATACAAAAGATAAAAAGTTAAAAATCAAATGTGGTGTAAAAGGCCAATATATTTTAAAAAGGCAAATAAGTTATGGTGGGGGGTTTCCCCCACCAAGTCAGATAGATTTAAAACAGATGAATGAAAAAAAGTCCGGCGATGATGATCAAACACCGGACAGTCAATTAAAATGTGATGAATAGAGTAAGGAACATGACAGGAAGGACACTCGGGAGCATCTTCTCCAAACAAAAGATGTTTGTGAGTAAAACGAGTATGTCCAATGCGAAGACGAATCAATCTGACATCGGCTCTTCGCACTGGAAATACAGGCCATTCTCCAATAATCGGCTTCACCGAGTGTAATTTGTTATTTATCTGAAGACTCCAAGATTCCTGCCATGTCTGATGAATGAGCATTAAAATATGACGTCGAATGTCCTCAAATGGGACTGCGAGCTGCAGAGGATTCGTTGCCGAACGTGCAGCCGAGTCCGCTTGTTCATTTCCTAAAATACCTACATGACTAGGTATCCAGCAGAATTTTATGTCATAACCCCTGCTATAAAGCTGACAAATAATGCCGGCAATTTCAACCACGATAGGATGACTTCTATCGTCCAGATGTACCAATGTTTCCAGGACGCTCCTGCTGTCAGTATATACAACGAACTTTCGAGAACTGGATGTCTCGACTAATTTCAGGGCACAGTAGATGGCGACTGCTTCGGCAGTGTAGACACTGCAGGAAGAGTCGAGCCGGTAACTGTGCCTGATGTCGTTTGAAACGACACCACAGCCGACGTATCCAGTTCCTTTCGATCCATCCGTGTATATAGGAATATAATCCTCATACTGACAGCGATGGAAGGCAAAGATTCTCTGGAGAACAATGGGACATGTGTTGGATTTGCTGAATAAAGCAAAAGGGTTATGGAAAGAAAACCTTGGAACATTCCAGGGTGGAAATTTAATAAAATTTCTTTGTTGAATACCCAAGTCATGTAGGCTGAGTTCCTCGAAGAAGTCTTTCACCCTTTCAGAAAAAGGACGGATGAAAGAAGGACGAGCACTGTACAATCTGATTAATGACGGGCTGATAGAAATGGTCTTTAATGGGTGAGATGGGAGAGATGACATTTTGAAATGATAATAGAGCGACAGTTTTAGACGACGCGAAGCCAAAGGCAGCTGGTTACAAATGACATAGAGACTCTGCACAGGTGACGTTCGGAACGCACCACAGCAGATTCTCAGAGCATTATGGTGGACTGGGTCAAGCTTCCGCAAGGTAGTTTTGCAGGCAGATCCGTAGACGACACATCCGTAGTCGATCCGAGACAGAATCACCGACTGATACACTCGGAGTAATGAAGTTCGATCCGCTCCCCAAGAGGTGTTGGATAACACCTTCAAGATGTTAAGGGATTTCTCACACTTCTTCCGCAGATGTAAAATGTGCGGAAGGAAAGTGAGTTTGCGGTCGAAAATTACTCCGAGGAAGCGGACGTCAGGGACGACCGGAATAGACGTATTACGGATGCGAATGTCAGGATCGGGATGGAGGCCCCGTTTCCTGCAAAAGTGCACGCAACTACTCTTGCTGGGAGAGATACTATGCCCATGAGCATCACACCATGTAACCAGGTTATTGACTGCGGTCTGAAGTCGTCGCTCAATGATACGCATTGACGATCCTTCGCAGGAAATCTGCAGATCGTCAACGTATAATGAACCATGTACAGATGGTTGTAGATGAGAAAGAATGGGAGAAATGTGACAAATAAAAAGAGTGGGGCTCAAAATGCTCCCCTGAGGAACTCCTTCAAACTGAATAAAAGATGAAGATAAAACATTACCAACCCGTACTTTAAATGATCTGAAATTTAAAAACATTTTAATAAAAAGAGGTAAATTGCCTCTCAGACCATGATCGTAAAGAGTGCGCAGAATCCCATAGCGCCACGTACGGTCATATGCCTTTTCGATATCAAAGAAAATAGAAACCAAATGATTCCTCCGTACGAAAGCAGAACGAATCTGACTTTCGAGTAGAAGGATGTTATCTACTGTGGATCTTCCTTTACGGAAGCCACTCTGAAACGGAGGAATGCATTGATTCT
>BMAW01117165.1:41702-58500 GCA_019974015.1 Nephila pilipes | reverse complement strand
AACAGTAAAAAACTGCTTATCAGAAGTTACAGAAGAAAAGAAAGCGAAAGGAAAATTTAATAAACCATAAGTTTAAAACTATTCAGTTCAGCAGAGAATATTCACGTTGTCATTATAAGTACTAACTAACCATCAAAGCCACAATTACCATTATAATTACCAAAGAAATTTAGCAATCAGAAAGAATTAAAAGATCTTTTGATCCTGTAATTACATTCTACTTCAAATAAGGCAGTCGAATTATCCAGATAAATATTTACAACTGTTGCAGTAGATGCGCATTTGCCAGTCCCTGATGATCCCGTTTTATGGACAAATCCACTGTTACTATTGCAAGTACAAGCCTTTATAGAAAATTGTACTGGATATTATGGAAATCTGGATTGTAATATCAGTTGCCCAACAGGCAAAAATGGATATAAATTTTAGGAGATATACGAGGGTCATTTTTAACGTAAGATTCGATTGCGTATCATGTCCGGCGATCCTGTCAAGTGACGTCAGTTCAAGGTCGGTCACTCTTGGCCAATCTCTCACTTCGACACAGTTACGTTTCACGCCTCTGCCGGTGTTGATTGCATGTTTATTCTGCTTCGTATGTCATCATGTCAATCAGTAGTCCCATCGGTTGTGAAATGCGTTCAGTGATTCGGTATTTAAATGGAAAAAAAGTTTGTCATGCTGAAATGCTCCGGCAGCTTGTTGAAATTTATGGTGAAAGTTTAATGAATAATGTAAATGTGCGTAAATGGTATAGACTTTTTGATGAAGCAAGGACAAATGTTCATAATGAAGAATGATCTGGAAGACCAACTGTAAAGAATGAAGACTTGACACAAAATGTTGATAAGGAAATTCGCCAAAACAGGCTTCTCTTCATGACGAGCTTCAATCAATACGACGAGCTTCATCAAAAATTTCCACGAGCTTCATTATCAATTGTTTATCACATTGTCACAGTCAAATTTCGCTACAAAAAAAATGGGTGCGAAATGGGTGCCGAACAAGTTTACAAAAGAACATAAAGCAAAATGAAAGGACCATTCGTTGTCCTTTTATTTTCACAAGGATGGTGATAAGTTCCTGATTCACATTATGACCTGTGATAAAATGTGGATTACGTACAGAACTTCTGAGAATAAACGTCATTCCAGTAAGTGGCAACTTAACAAGTCAGTCAAACTCCTCGACACGACCACGAAAATTCAAACGAGAACTTCAACACGGAATGTCTTGGCCATGGATTTCTGGGACTGGAAAGGCATTCTTTTGTTTGACTTTTTGCCAAGAGATTGACAATAAATACTGAGAGATACTATGAAACACTATCAAGGCTTAGGCGCTCTATTAAAAATCGCCGGCAGGGACAGCTCTCTAGTGGTGTCGTTTTGCTTCACGAGAATACTCAAACTCGCATTACGGCAAGAACAAAGAAGCAAATGGACAAGTATCTTTAACAAGTACTTGATCATACACCATGCAGCCTTGAAGTAGCACCATCAGACTTTCATCTGTATCCAAAGCTTAAGGAACTTCTTGGTGGAAAGTGCTTGGAAAATGAGGACATGTTGAAAGAAACTGTTACTAATTAGTTTAACAGTCAGGTGCCAGAGTTCTTTGATGATGGGATCCAAAAGCTGGTGCCACGACTTGACAGATGTTTAAATAATAATAGTGATTATGTTGAAAAGTGAAAAAATGTTAACATTTTACATCATTTACATTCATAACTAAAATTTATCTTACTCCTTCACAAAATGGTTATTACTTAAAAATAGTCCTCGTACTTTTCCCAGATCTTGTAAAATAGTGAAAGAGTTAAAAATGATTAGTTACTATATTATGTTGGAAAATTTTCTTAATGTTTTTATTGCAAACGTTTTAGCGATTTTAATAACGTAAAATTGAGAAGTTCTGAATGTAATAACTGGAACCACTTAAATGAGCACTTATAACTTAATGAAAAAAGTAAAATACATTTCCGGAATTTACCTCTTTGGTCCGATTTCTTAGAGCAATTATAAAAGGAGAAAACTGCTGCCTATGAATTTCAAAATACATTAAAAACAGTAGCTAAGCACTTGTGCGATGTTACTAAAATATTATTCATACTGTTCTATTTAAATTGAACAAAGCTTAGTCTTTTGTGGTTTCTAGTAATAAATTTTTCGAAATATATGAAATGTGGCTATTAAATATCGAGACTGACACTGCTACAGAAGAAGCACGTATGCTCCATTTTGTTGATGAATGATTGCAAAATATATACTTTGGGGGATTGGCAGATGAGCGACGACAATGCGAGGATGTAATGGAAAGTTTGAACAACCCTATTAATTGAATCCAATGGGATAATTCCGTGTTCGTGTTCTTAATAAATGTTTTGTGAACTTTTCAAAGGTGATAAGTATTTAAAAGAGAAGTGTCAAAAATTTCGACACGTTCCATGCTTCCAGTAATTTATGATGATGAATTTAGGAAAGTGTTTGATTTGATGGATTTGATAATAATAATTATGAGTAGACTTTTGTAATGACAAAATGGCTTAACAGTTATGATAGATTCAAGCAGAAATGAACCACTTTGAGAAGAACAATTTCTAAACTGTTAAAGAAAGTTGAGAAAATTTTGGTTAAGAAGGATAGTGATGAGTTACGCTAATTAAATGAATTAGTTTCAGAAAAGAAAAGTAACTTGAAAGAATCGGATAGGACAGTTCATTCAATAATTGAAGAAGAGTCTTTGGAAGCGAATGTGTTTGCATTAGTGGAATATTAAGGAAAATATTTTAATTGTTATAATGAAAGAAGTTGACACTCGTGTTCAACATTCTGAGTATTATTAACCTGCTAATTGCTCAAGCCTCTGTAAAACTTCAAAATCTGACATTCCAAAGAATTTAAGTGATCTAAAAATTACATGGAGTTCAAATGCACCATAGATGAAAAGGAAGAGCATCAAGTAATTTAGTAACTTCAATACAACTGAACGAAAAAAAACTATGACATGTATGAAAAAGCATAAAAGGAAAATTTGAGAAAAAATAATTTATAATAAGTTACTTTATGAATAAATTATTGAATCTGGAACAGCTACATTGTTCGAATAATGTTAAAGTCTTACGAATGTTTATGATGATATCGAAATTGCAGTTCAGAATTTAGGAGCGGAAAATATTACAAAAGATTCCTTTTATTCGTTATTAATACCTGCTTTGTTAAAATCAATTCCAGAAGAGTTCATTCTGAAATTTAAGCGAAGTAAAGATATTGAATAAAGAAATAAATGAAACAGGCTTATCAGGTTTCATTTAAAATAAAAAAGAATGTCGTGAAGCATTTAATTTGTTATCGCAAGAGAAGAAAATACCTTGCCTTTTCATTCTTAACCTGCAAAATTAGATAGTAGAATATTTTAACAAATGTAACAAAGGCTGCTAGTTTTAATGCTGTCGATAATGGTACAGGTATTTTTAAAACGTTTTTCTGAATTTCACTTGGTGTGTGTGTGTGTGTGTGTGTGTCATCAAATTTTCGATCGTTAATTTAACCAACTTCCATCAAGCTAGAACTCTGAAACCTTGGGAATCGTTCTCACTCGCCTAACAATGCGATATTTAGACATTTGCGACAAGTTTTAGCTAGTATTTTCTTCAATAATGTAGTTTATCCCAACCACTTGGCGCGATTTCAAAAATTGGCAATAAACTTGGAGATTTTTTTGTTTGGCGGAACGTTAAGTCCGTAAAACGGACCAGGGTAGCCACATTTGGCAAAATACTGCCAAATAATTCTTGTCGCCAAGAGTGATTGGGTTAAACTGCATTCCAACCATATAATTTACCGGATGAATTAATTAATTTTAGTTACTTTAACGTTTTTATGTATTTCGCTTGGTGTGTGTCTGTCTGTATGTGTATCAGTGTGTCATCAAATTTTCCATCATTAATTTAACCAACTTCGCATCAAGGTAGAGCTCTGAAATTTCGGGAATCGTTCTTACTTGCCTAACAATGCAATATTTAGATATTTGCGACCAGTTTTAACTAATATTTCAATAATTTTTCTTAATAAACTTTGCCACTATATAAAAACGTTGTTTTTAAAAACGTTGGTTTTTATCTCGAATTATTTTCAATAAGTTTCGTAACTCATTTGCTTGTAATAAAACCTGTAAGAAAATATTGTATAAATTACGAAACGAAAGTTGTTACTATATTTTTTTCGATAACTTAACATTGGTAAATTCTATAAGAATAATAAAAATAAAATAAAGGACGATCTTAAACACTATTATGAATCGTTGTGTATTAATTGAAATCGAAAAGAAACCTGAACTGCTATTATAAAGTCAACATAAAGAAAGCTTTGGAAAATGCTTAGGAGAATTCAGCACAGGAAAAACAGAATTCATCGAGTGAAAAAACGCTTTCTGTAAATCATCACTGCATTTCATAGCATAAATTTTTTTTATTGAAAACATTCTTAGTATTAACTAATATTAATGTTAAAAATTATTTATCTAATATAATTCTTTGTTATGGTATCAAGCGCCGTTTCGTTCATGTCAGTTAAGTGAAATAAATAAACTTAAACGTTTGGGAGAAAATAGATTTTTTTCGGGGGGGGGGGTTAAAATACGTGGAGCCCAAAAATATATATATTATAATCGAATCTCTCATTTAGGATGGTAATCAGAGAAGCAAATTCAAAAACTGCCTGGTGACTGATTGGTTCATTTTTGTGGTTTCAACAATATAAACACTAACACTCATTTAGAGTTTACGATTAAAAGTTGCTGAATAAGGTAAGGGGAGTGTAGAAATTATCATTATATTCAAAAGAAAAGAGTCATTAATATTAACAGAATTAAATCATTACAGTGTATCGTCTTATCATTCTTATATAAACAGTCCATTACTAGCTAGTGCCTTTTTTAGTCAGAACAACTTATTATTGATAGTCAGTCACAATACCTCTTCCTCACAATTACTTTTTTTATTGTTTACCATTTGGTAAGTAAGAAACATTAAATAATGTTAATTCAAAAGGTTTAAACATTTTTTTAAAACTTCATTTGAAGAATTTTATTTTCTAAATATCAACGCTACAGAGACTAAAGAAGAAATTTAGATAACTATAAAAATTTGAATTTCCTTTTAAACTTTTGGATAACACCATAAAGAAACCACAGGAGGTTTCATTCATTTCTGTTCCTAGTGCTAAATCTACAAAATCCTAAATATCAAACCTTCATTGGAAACAAAGCATTCCCAACGAAGTACAAGTCTTTAGTAATATGTTCGCAGTTTTTGTTAGAAAATACCTTTTCTTTTTTTTAAATTAGATGATAATGCATTAAAGAAACACAAGTGGGATTTTACTCAGCCAATCCAACGACGAAGATATGCTGTAGCTCAAGAATTGCTATAGACATTGCAAAAAATAAAAATAAAAAAATATCCATTCAATTTCTAATACCCACATTAAACCCTATATTCGGTGCGATTTTCCCTTGATGCAATTCTGCTCTTGGCGCATGCTAAACGACCCTCGTTACTTCTCACGCCGTCAGAGTCAGATCGACGTTAATTTTAGACTGTATTTCCGTTTCAACTTGATAAGCCCACGAATGATATTTCATGTATCCAGTTACTCGTTTGTATGAGATATATTCTCTTGGAAGACATCAAATAAGAGTTTTTGTTTTGTAATGCACCAAAAACTATTACTAAAGTTGAAGACATCACAGAGACGTTTTATTGCTGCTTTGAAAGTAATGACTTACTAAGAAAAAATTAGCAATGAAAAACAAGCCAAGCTTAGAACGAGCTTGGGATTTCATCCAAAAGTTAAAATGCTTCCTCTGTAAGCATAGGGATTTCATTGCACGATTCAGAGATTAGCTATTTCTTCCAAGACTCCTTCAAAGCCTTTGCAAGAAGTACTCGATTTCTCGGTAATAATTACTAATTATATAAAATCTAGTATTCTGTATTCGTTTGTTCAAGAAATTTCACAAAAACAAGCGCTCTGATCATTAATTTCTTCTTTTATACACTGGTGTTCGTCTTTTATAAGAAGAAAATGTTGCGGGCTGAATATTTGAATTGAGAAAAAAGATATAGTTCTTTTTAGAAATTAAAGAAAACGTGTTTATGACACACTTTGATAATGAGACCAGGATCCAAAAATGATTTATTTGTTTATTATCTTAGATCAGCTTAATGAGATAAGTTTGAAAATACAAGGTAAGGAAACGCACGTAATTCATTTAAGAAATATCATCCTTTTTTCCAGTGTTATCTGAACCAAAGCTGTACTAGTACGAAACCATTATATGTATTTCTTGATATTATTAAAATCCTATATGACGTGCAAAATGAATTCTTATATATGCAAAATGATCATTCATCATGCGATTTATTTCAATAAAAACAGCTACCTCAATTATGGTGTTACCTCAATTTCTAAAGTTTTCATGATTTTATTTCAAATATTTGTGTCATTTACTTCTAATTACCTCTTAAAAATTCAATCTTCCATCTCTTATGCATATGAATGACAAAATTCAAATATAAACTCGATGCCGAAGGTGGCATGAGTATGACCAAGACAAAATCTCAATGAAGAATTTGTATAACATTTGTTAAGAAAATACAAACTCAATCACACATTACATATTGATAATTAATACTTAATAAAAATATTTCTATAAAATTCAAAAAATATTTTTCAAACTCTTTATTTATTTATTTATTTTATTGATCAAACTAGCCAAATCAAGCTCATTCTGTGAACGGTGTGATCTTACCAGACTTACTTGGATTTTTTATGTATTTAATACTTTATTTTTACTTTATATATAATGTTGCCTTCTTATTTTCTAAACAGAGATTAAAAATAAACCGAAAATCAAAGCATATTTCTTAAATTTATATGATATTCAAAATAGGAGTATAAAATGGAAAAGCAAATATGCTGACTTTCCCCCTTCTTTATATAACTAGTTGAGCATTGTGTAGTTGTATTAATGTACCACAATACTCGTATACATTTATGTTTAGAGAAAAATAGAAACTTATACCAAATTACTAATAAAGTGCTTGTTTAAATTTGACTTTTGTAGTTGTTATCGTTGAACACAAAATAGAGGTTAAATAAACAAATAAAGCATTTAAAAAAAATTACGTACGTTGATAAGGCGGATGGGAAAGGAGGGCTGTGAACATTTTAAAGTGTCTAAAGAGGGTCACAATTAATTCTAAAAAAAGATTTGGAACCACTACCTTAGAGCCTAATTTTCAATTGTCTGAAAGTTATTTTAAGTTTACGTTTTTTATATATCGTCTTGCACTGAGTTAAGAGTTCACTTTAATTAAAAATATTAAATGACTGCCAGCTGGATTGCTGAATTTTACTAAAACAATTTTAATCAGTAGAAGGATGGACACTCAGGACAGTTGTAAATTAAGGAAACTAGAAAATATATACATTTTTGGTTTCTGTTCATTATCCAAAATTTCGGAAAACAAATGTGGGCTACATAGAAGAAACATATACTGCGAAGTGATTGCATATTTACTTCGCCCTAAGAAGCAATACGAGGTATATTTGCCTAGATGCGAATCCAAACCTAGATGCGAATCCTTGCCTAGATGCACCTCCATATCCAAACTTGTACACCTTGCCATCGAAAGGACATAAGAACTCAACCAGATTAAACATTAACTCCGGTACACGGTGGATATTTATTGGCTTCAGGGATCGAACCTCGAATTCGACGGAAACAATACCAGCCACGAGTTCATGACCATCACCACAAGGTTGTTGGGCCTACATGGAGAAAGTAAAACTCACATAAAGTAATGCGTAAAGCAACACAAAAGTGAACATCACAATTTATAACTTTCTTTATTGGATACTATATCCTTATTCTTTATGCGAGTGCATATTAATTATAAAAAAAAAATGCGAATAAAATAGATTTTCTAAATTTTTCTTGAGGTTGTTCTTCCACAAATGATATTGATTTGATTAATCTTTGTTCTAAATCAATCTGTGCTTTCTTTTCCTAAATAAAATGGAAGATATCTTGTATGCTATGCACTGGTTGAATAAAAAATATTACAGAGAGCTTGGAAAAAATGAAAATTTTGAAAACGTAATAAAATTCATTGTTATTCATTTTTCAGCGGTCAGTTTCCATATATTGAGGAAATAACTATAGATGCTTGATTGAAAAATGTACATATTAATATGTAATTTAGATATATTTGCTGTTTGAAAGACGTCATACGTAAATTACTAAAATTCTACGGAAATGGCAAAAGAAAAATATGCGTTTTTTTTATTTACCATGCTTTGTGCCGTAAATTAAATTACTCGATCAATGAAATGAACGATGTTAACACATCAATCAATAACTCCCGAGACTAACATTGAAAACAACATTTTTTTTTTGCAAAATTTTTTTTTTATTCATCAACATAACACCTTTTGTTAATCACCTTTTAGGGTGATACAATCGTTCCAACGCTTTTCCAAATCTTTTTTGTTGCGAGTAAATAGCGATAAACAGCTTTCTGAATCATCGACTCGTTGCTGTTTTTGTTCCATCGAAAGCAATGGCGGCACCCACTTGGAAAAAACCTTTTTCATGCTCAATTTTTCATGAAGGATAGTAAATACACTTCCATATGATATCTGTGTCATCTCAGCAATCTCACGGAGCTTCACTTTACGATCTTTCATTATAATTTTTGTCACTTCACTCACATTTTCCGGTGTAACGGCTTCCACAGGTCTACCCGAGCGTTCCGCGTCATTTGTGTCGGTACGACCACGTTTAAACTCGGCAAACCACCGACAAATCGTTGCTTTTGATGGACAAGAGTCCGGGTAACATTTTTCAATCCATTATTTCGCTTGCACGGTGTTTTTACCCATTAAAAAACAATGTTGTATCAGAACACGAAACTCGGTTTTTTCCATGTTTTAAACAAACTACAAAACGACTTTACTCCAACCTCGATAACTCAGCTGTTTCTGGTCCGATCCACTTAAAATTTTGACACGTTTCAAGCAAAGGTTAGTACTCTAGAAAGATTTGGTTACTGTTTTACTACGAGCGCCATCTCTGGGTTAGTCTCGGGAGTTATTGATTGATGTGTTACTTGGTTTTTATGGAAGAAAAAAAAGTTCGCAATGGAATCTTTCAGACCTTTCGTTGTTTTATATAGAACATTAATTTATAAAATAGTTAAATAAAATTTAAAAAAAAATATGTAATGTACGTAATACTCCCAAATATGAAACAAAAATATGCAATTTCAATGAGCTGACATAAATGGCTTCAGAATAATCGCTTCTTTAACTATTTTTGCATTCGAAGCACTCGATCTGGATGTTCAAGTGTTAAAGGGCTTTAATAAGTATATACTAATAGAAGATTAAACATCAATAAATTATGAATCGAAAGATCTCTAGGTGTTTTGAACACAAAGTGTTCATATAATTACACTGAAAAGGAATTAGTTTTGAAATATTTAAATTTCAGAATGGTGCACAATTAAAAACGTCCCATATACATGCATCCCTATTGGCCTATCCACTCAGTCAATCAAAATGAAATTCCGGATAATTCTATTTGCAAGTATGTGCGCAAGAATGAGAGGATTTAAAGAAATAGAGATATAATGATTATGGTTACAGTGCAAAATATTCGATACTTTAGAATGAAAACAACCACATTAATCCAGCGCTAAATTATTAAGGTGTTGAAAAAACCATAATTGGCATTGGAACGAAATGCTAAAATTGCCAGTTTAGCAATTGCAAAAAGGAACATTGTAAAGGACCAATGATAATGCAGAGAGGAAGTGCATTGGCAATTTTGCATAATTCACCAGGATAGATTGTACATACACAGTTATTACAGAACACTATGAACAAAATATTACTTGTGTAACATCTTTAATAAGTCATCTGTGAAATTATTTCTTCAATCAGGTGCTCAAACGTGTCAACAAGATGACAATTACATGGAAACAACGAGATGAATTGAATAAGCAGTTTTATCTGAACCATGAAAATGTGTCGAATTAGTGCGAATTTATCAGTGCAATCATTTGCAGACACATGGTACATTGATCTGTAAGATCTGTGCTTGATTTGGTGTACCAGTTTCAAGAAACTGGATTCACATGGGATAGACCACGATCTGGACACTATCATCCATTACTGTTGAAATTGTTGCGGAAGTGCATAATACTATTACTTCAGATGAATTGGATACTTCAATAACTGTTGCCTGCAATTTAGATGTACTGAAAACCATAGTCCTCAAGTATCTACGTTCTGCTCTGCTGATCTTTACTTATCGATTCCAGCGCGTCTAGATGTTGCTACCTGAAGACGACATGACGACGTCTACATTTGACTGCAACCACATGACGAAGTTGCTAAGTCTTTCTTATCTTATATGACGTCACAACGTGAACATCTTATATGATGTCCTCTGAAGATATTAAGGACGGATGTGGCTCATTTCAACTTAACTGAGAAAGTAAAAACCAAGAATTGGTTTAACGAAAAAATACACTTTGTGACATCAGGGCTTTTACATGAAGCTAAAACGACTGCATGTTAAGGCTTCGCAAGCTCTTTAGTTATCGGTCCGTACTTCTTTGAAGAGGTCTCTTCCACAGTTATAAAAGTTTCTTCATCATAAATGCTCCGTATACAGCAATGCTGTAGAATTACACAATTCCAAAAATTGCAACAGCGAAATGTCATTATATATGTTAGATAGAGCTCATTCACCTGATGCGTTTGAAAAGTTTAGGAAAAGCACTTTGGCGATAGAATTACATTTCAAAACTTTGCAGGTTTTTAACTAGTTACCGCTATTTCCTGAACCACTTCAATGGATTTCTGATTCTGGAGGTATCGGAAATCTAAAGTGTACACATCATTTTCACAACATTTATCAGAATTGAAAGATTCTATACAACGGGAAATTGTACAGATTTTTCCTGCAATGTTATCTGAGTATTTTTGTCAATAATCAACCATGTGCAATGCTTTATCCTCTGAAATTTGCAATTTTTCAATAACCATTCTTTTCCTCTCGCCTTTCTCGTGTTATCATTTATAACTTACAATACGCTTTGAAAATATTTTACGCGTGCAATATTCGTGATAGCTATATGCCTATTTTCGATTTTTGAATGCATTCATCAATTTGCACAGAAAAAATGTTGTTGGTATTAGAAAAATCCGAAAGGGTTTCACTATAAATGTAACTGGGAGAGCTCCATTGTTTTAAATCATTATAATATCGAATCCTTACACACTAAATGAAATGTCAAAATACAACATCTAAAAGGTCATTCCGTTTTATTGAAAAGGTAGGTGGCTAGGAGTTCATATATCAGGGAATAATTTTATCACCACCATGTAATTGTGCTCTACATTTAGCATTATTTTCGAGAGAAAAAATTATATCCGAAAGAAAAATCATGTTACAAGAAAGAAATTTGAGAGTAAAATCCTGAATAACATATTATGGATCTATGCTAATTTTTGACCACAGAAAAGATCCATTAATAAGTATGTGATAATTAGAACTCTTTTAAAAATATTTCGATGGTAGCTGAATTAAAATAAAATTGAAGTATATGTTGTGTAAATTTCAATAAATAAAGCTTATATTTCAATGTGTTATCTTAAAGATAAAGATTATAACTCAAATAACAATAGTTTCTTTCTCTCATCTAAATGCGCAGGTATAATAAGATAAAACCTATTTCATTACATTTTTTTACCTTATATTTTTGACATACCATTTTCCCCTCTTGACACAAGGGGGGGGGAGGAAATGGTATGATAGAGAGGAATTTACAACTAAGTTTCGTTAAAATTTATTTTATAATTTTATAGCGATTAGAATTTAAGTTTATAAGAAAAATATATTTAAGTTACTTCAAAATACCCCACAGTAAATAATAGCCAGGTCTCACTCAAAGAAGTATAAATACATTGCAAAGACTAATTTAATAATCATTTGAAAAATTCTGTACTTTAATGAATTCAGACTAAGCTTCTAGAGATAAATTATTATATTTCAAAAATTCTTTCTCAGTATGGATTTTCCAAAACGTTATTTCAAAAATATAGCGTAAAATATGCTCTTAAGCTGTTGATGAAGCTTATTAATCAGGAAATTCTGTGAGCTTCATCTCTTCTATAACTATCCTTAGAAAGTGCCTCAAACTTTAAATTATCTCGCAAACACTTTAGGCACGAACTGATATTTAAAACTTAATTATTTTTAATGCTTCATTTAAAAATTTGCTTCAAATTCTTTAGTCTTATGGACTTTACTGCAAATAAGCCTTAGTTTCAAATGACACATAATTTAATTCTGGATGTGTGAAATTCAGTTTACATATTAAATGAAACTCAGAATAAGACAGTATTTATCATTAAAGTAAATATGATGAATATTTCTTAATTTTGAATTAATTAAAATGGTATTATTTAAAATTGATGTATAACAAATCTATAATCATACATATTTTTTTATATAACCAGTATAATGATATTAATTGTATAATTGGTATAGATTTATGCTATACTAGACACTACATACTAAATGAGAATGGTAAATGCTTCAAAATATTGAATTTTAATTACATTTATTTGAACAAGGCTTCAGAATAAAATATTTAGATTTCCTAAGGATTGCATAGGTCCGCAAAGGAAAAAATGCAAGAGAATTGATAACTGAATTTTATATATTTTTTGGAGCTGGCTTTACAAATAATAATAAAAAAAGTTCGGCTGTGATACGTTTTCTTAAAAATTTCAATTTTTACTAGGTTTTTTATGAATATTTACCGAAACATTTTTTTCAGCTTTACATTTCTTTCCACCATGGATGACCTTCATTCTACCGTGGTAAAATATGCAAAATAGCACTCTGTGACATCTCTTCGTCGCAATCTCTCTCTACACATAACATTGTACTAATCCTTATCTTGGTTAACTGAGCTCTCAGGAACTCTCGTTAAGCGAGTGCTATCTGACTCACTTTTCGAGTAAAATCTGGATTGTTTCGGAGCATGTTATCTTTCCTCAGCTGAGTTCTCTCGACTTCTCTGGAGTCATCAGAAAATGTATAAAACAGATGCCCTCATGAGGGACTCAGTTTATATTTCTCTTTAACTTAGAAGATTGTGTACTTACTCTGTTCGTAGTAAGATAAAAAAAAAAAGATATCGAAATTTTGAACTTTGTCTCAATTTTCTTAGAGTCGTGCGTGCTCTCATACAGTGGAAAGGGGAAACTTCGTTACAGAAACAACTTAAACAGTAGTGTTTTTTCCTATACGCTTCCTGAAACATGACTTCGAGTTCCAGACGTTGCGAAAATTAGCTACATGACTTTTATTATATATGTGGGGAATATAGTGTAATTAAAAAATCGCTTGAAGAGTATACTATGTCAGACTATGCAAGACAACGTTATCTTACTTATTTTGTCATGAAACTTGGAGAACAGGACAAAACGTGGGTTCTTCATCAAGTTTGTTTGCAGTGTTTCAATGATCTACGCTTCTGGCACAAAGGAAAGAAAATATTATGATTAGGAATTCCTATGATATGGAAGGAGCCAAAACACTACTCTGATGATTATTACTTTGATTCCTGCTGACTAGCTCGCTGACTACTGTTGGATGTTAACATGATATAAGCTTGAAATTGCTCAGAAAAGAAGAATGTCCAAAAGAAGTTTCAAAGGAAAATAGTACATAAAAATAACATTTTTTTTTTTGTTTTGTTTGATTGGGGTACAGTTTAAAATTTGTTTCACACTTTCATATACGCAGACATAATATTTGACCTTCTTGGTCAGTGATCTATGTTATGTAAGTTAAATTGATAAAAACAAATTAAAATAGTGTGTTGGCGACTTTCTTCTTTAAACTGCATAGTTGGATATAAAAAGTTTAAACCTCAAGGGAACTTTCTTTGCTTTCGTGAGATCAGAGACAGTGGTTTTCAACTATTTTCTGAAAAAAAAAATTTGCCTCATTAAAAATCGAAAAACATAATTTTAACTGAATAAAAACCATTGTCATCAGATAATACTTACTAAAGTGATCGAGAAATTCCCTTTTCAAATTGAACTTCAGCAAAAACATCAATATCGATTTTACAAATAATATTGAAGTGGAAGAGAAAATGGAGGTCATTTTCGAACTTAACACATCAAATAACAAAATTCATGGAAAACTTATTTTATACTTTTCAAATTCTTCAATTGCACAGTCTGTGTTATAAAATGCGTTTAATGGCATATTGCTATCTTCATTGTATATTGCTTGCTTTCATTTTGCATCCTAAAATTCGTTTCGTGATTAATTGAATAAATTCTTTTAATATCCATTTTTTTTTTTATTTTTAATGAAATTTCTATAGAGTAAGTTAAAACATTCCGGAATAAATTAATATATTCAAGTACACATGAAGAAAATCTTCTCTCTTTTTTTAAAAAAGAAAATTATGAAAGGACCGTCAAAACATGATAGCTTCGCTTAGAATTTTTTTGTAAAATGCTAAATGTCGAGCTAAGATTAAACTGCGAAAGAAAAATTTAGTACTTTCAACTATCTGCTAAATAGGTCGCCATAGTATGTTTCACTTTTTTGAAGTAGAATTCTCCACAGATCAATGACATAATTTATGTCAAATAATGATTTTTAAAAGCTCATTTGACTGAAAATTGCTTCTATGTAAAATGTCTTCAGAATTATGGAATTTGACTCACGTATAATTCTGAAAATGTCTTTAGAACTACAATGGATGTACAACAATAAGAACATATTGTTGTATATCCATAGAATATTGGAAGGGTATGTATGTATATGTATATATGTATATATGATGATGATGATGATATTATTGGCACATATGTGTTTTATATATATATATGTATTATTATTGTACACTTGCGTTATTTATATATATATACTCTGTATATATATATATGTATATATGCATATTATATAATAATAATATATATATATTTATATGTGTATATGTTATATATGTATATATATAATGTGTATGTTATATATATGTATATGTATGTTTATATGTTGTCAATAATTTGCTCAACATGTAATGACATCAGCAATAATATGTAGCTTGTATATGTATAATGTGTGTTGTTGTGGCTTGTGCGTGGCATGCTGTAGCCCCATGTAGCCCAGCCTGGCAACTTATATGTAACATATATATGTATGTATATATATATGTATAACCTTCTTCAGCAATGGCAATATTGTGTATGTAGCATGCATGCTGTCATGGCAATGACATGTTTATATGTGTGTTTATGTAATATATGTGAAATGACGTACGTGGCAATAACCAATAACCCAGCAATGATACGATGTTGATGACAGTGGTGGTGATGATATATAAATGGCAGCCAGCAATGTGTATATTGACGTGACAGCCAACCAACAATAATGTAATGGCAACCAACAACCAGCTAACAATATCTAACTTCAACCTAATACATATTGTGTAACTATCAATGTGTGTTTGTAACAATATTGTGTCGTTTGCTGTATGTAATATGACTAAGCATTATATAGCCAACAACCATACATATGTTGTTGACAGAGGTGAATTGATAGAGTATATATGTATATATGTGTGACTGCATGTGTCAGCCTTCTCTTTCTCATAATATGTATGTAATATATATATATATGTGTGCGTGGCAATGTATGTATATATATGTATATAATATATATATATATGTAATATAGTAAATGACGTAACCATAATATGTAATGACATGTAATAATATATGTAATATGTATATGTATGTATATATATATGAAAAATATCATATATATAATAACTGCTCTCTATAGCCAATATGTATATATAGTGTAATACTTACATCTATTACTATTTCTTAACACAATAGTCTTCATTCATAACGAAATTTGTAAGTCTATTGATAAGATTTCGTGCAACCCAGAAGAAAAAAAAATGCTCTCTGCTTAATTTATTCACTGTTTTGAAAGTTCTGACAGCATCAATGGCCAAAGCATTTTCTCCTTCCATTAACAATTTCACAAAAGTGAAAAGATGGAATTCTTAAGAAGTCGTATGAGAGCTGTGAAGGATTTTGATGATGATGCCCTAATCGAACGAATCAAATAGATCCTTTGTGGTGTACACTGTGTTCTTATAACTATTATCATGCAGCAAAACACACTCTCTTCGTTCACATTCGAATTCTTTCGTTCCCTATAGCCCTGCGAAAATGTTTTCATATTTAAAAGTACTACTCATCAATATTTACCTTCCATTGCGACAAAAACGCAAAAACAAGAATTTTTTTCTGTCCCAAAAGACAAAGCGAAGTACTTTCAGATATATAAAAAAAAAATATGCTGAATTTTTTCTGTCATTTTGCACTTATGAATACTACATGTGTATACAAGTACAGTTTTTGACAATATTCCCATACACAATTAAATTATGATAAGAATTTAAATATCTACACATCTCTCCGAGAGATTATTACATTTCTTAATTCGCAGCCGGAAGAAATTGGAAATGGAACGAGACATTCATTTCACCTCAGCTCTACATCAAGATTTGTCAAACGAAAGCTACCATATACGGATCCTAAGATTTTTATCCAAAACGCTGTCACTTAATTTAGTTCTGCATATATATATATATATATATATATATATATATATA
>BMAW01117165.1:18929-41602 GCA_019974015.1 Nephila pilipes | reverse complement strand
ATGTATGTTTATTTACTTTGTGGATTAAATAATTTTGAGTTTATGTTCGTCTATAGAATTTTAATTATTCTTTATACACACCATTAATTAGTATACAAGTATAATTATTGAAGTTGTCATGATAAGATATGTTGAACTCGTTTAAATACATTTTCATACAAAGTCTGCGGCAGCATTTAAATTGCCTTTCCCCATTTTTACTTTTCCTTAATTGTTTTCTCTTGAAATGACTTTGAATTTTTGGGTATATTAAACTTGGTTGTAATTTTCAATATGATATTTTACTGAATTTTGCAATTATTTCAGTGGTATTTATAATGTCTAAGTTTTAATATTTTTGAGATGCTATTTTAAGATTTATAATTTAGTATAACTAAAAATTATGTCTAATTATATATATATATATATATATTTCTCTCTCTCTCTATATATATATATAATTATAAAATATATATACGATTTCAAGTATTCATGACAAGTGTATTTATACTGTGATGGTATTGAATGTTTTTGACTCTTGATAATCACATTAATTAGTACTTTGAACTGAAATCTTACACTATGCTAACTATATTTATCTATTTAAAAGATGTAGAATATATTTGAGAGAGTGTTTGTCCAGTTTTCGCATGTAAAATTTATATGTTCAAAATGAACAGTTTTGTTGGACACTTAAGTATATTGTTTCATATAAATGTCTATTTTCTATTTAAAAGATAAGTTTGTAAACGTTAAAAATGGAAATTCCAGTAGAAATAAACAAACTTTTAAGATAGAGATAAATGACTTTTTATAAATAAATTTTATCTCACGATTGTTTTTAGTTCTGAAATAAACAACTATCATATAATAAATCAAGTTATACTTTTAAAATGAATCTATTAGCAGATAACATTTTGGATTACTTTTAATTATTTTACGATTTGTTTAGCAATTTTCGGAATGATTACATGGAAACGTTGAGAGTTTATATGCTTAATTGAAGATAATAATTTTTTAAAAAATTTTAAGCGACGAATGTTGTTAAAGGTGAAAAATTTAATTAACAGTTTCTTTCTGTTTGGAAATACAAGTATTAGACTAATGAACAAGTTTTGAGATAGTAAAACGTTTGGTCGCACTCTAAAATCTAAAAATGAAATGACATAATAATTTTTATTTCCTTATTCTTTTTTTATCAATAGCATGTTTAAATTCTGTAAAAACAGTAATTAATTTTGATATACCTCTCACTATTAAATTTGATCGCTACTTCGAAACACTTTTATCTCTTGTTTTACGTATCATCAAAACATGTAAAGATATGTATGATTACAGATAATTTCGAAAACTTTTATAATTTTTATTTAGTGTCTAAGAGAAAATCGAAATTTGTAAGTTTAAAAAATTAAATCACAATAATAGTATGTTAAAAAAATATCTGTTTTATATACTGATTTGACGTAACAGGATATAAAGTAAAATCATACTTTTCGTATTTAATACGTTTTTAAAAAGTGCAGAGCTTAAATTTATTTATCTGAACAGTTAATACCTAAGCTGATACACATACTATGATTCTTTTCATTTTATCAAGTTTAAGGTGTTATTACAAAAATTGATATAATTTTAAGTGAGAACTTTCACAATTTTTTTCTTATAAATAAACAAATCACTCCATATTCTTGTACGAAATAATGAGTATAATATGGAAGCTTAAAGAATATTTCGTCTTACTACTCAAATATATGAATCTTTATTTCTTTGAATTTTTGTAAGTAATTTTTATATTTTGATTTGTTGATAATTTTTAGAATTATAAATTTTATTTTTGTAGATTTTATTGCTGAACGTTTTTGCTTCTTTTAATCATTGAACTATTTTGTACTTAGGATTTCCCAATTCAGCCTACCAAGTCGCAAAGGGGGAATGTTGATACCATTAAACTAGTTTAAGTCCGCTTATTCAGTCCTCAGCCCGAAATTGTTTTTTGTCTTGCTGAGTTCCATATTTTCATTTATTTTTTATTCTTTCTTTTTTACATTTCTTTCTGGATTTTTGTCGTTTTAAATATTTTAAATTATTCTTTCATAAATTTTCAGTATATTTATATCATACATTCTTTTGGTTGCTTTGCGTCTAATTATGTGGGGAATTTTTGAATAATGATATCTTTATTATTAGGGTTTAATATTTCCATAATTGCTTATACATGCATATATATATATATATATATATATATATATATATATATATATATATACAATTTTTTATATGTTCCATCTTACTAAAAAATAAGTAAGCAAATTTTACTCAGAGTGGTGTTTTATCTAACTTTTTTTGTTTATCTGAAGGGTTTTCTTTTATCAAAAAAATCTAATATAAAAATTTGTACGAAAAGAATAAATCAAATTACAATAATTAGAAGATGTTAAAAACTCAATCGTTTATTACAAGCTTTGAAAAATAAATAAATATAAGAATGGATATTTGAAAATATCTAGTGTTATATATTTAAAATATATCTCAGACAATTCATAAGAGCCTTTACAAAAGTTATGCTGTCGATAAATTCTAAATATCGTTAAATATTAATTTAGTATCTTCTATATTCTATATATTAAGTTTTGAATTTCGTGGGATATTTTAAAGTTAGCTGTAATTAGAATTTTTTGGTATATATTTTCTGATTTAATTCTTAAAGATCTATTTCATGAATGGCAGTTTATCTCAAATATTTAGATTTCGTACTGCTTTTATTTAATATAAATGAAAATCTCCGAGGAAAGTG
Organism: Nephila pilipes; assembly: GCA_019974015.1. Lineage (NCBI taxonomy): Eukaryota > Metazoa > Arthropoda > Arachnida > Araneae > Nephilidae > Nephila > Nephila pilipes. The sequence continues at coordinate 38,832 of BMAW01117165.1, read as the reverse complement.
ACGTAAAGAGATTACTCTTCAATAATAAGGTCTGAATTAGATTTGATATCAAAATTTTATAGGAAATTTTAAAATGAAGAATATTGTTATCTGGTCTATTTAGATAATTAAATTTTAAAAAAAATTATTCTTTGATGAATGAACGTGCATTTCATCGTCAAGGAAAATACTATTCATAGGAGAAGTTAGACGAATTATACTCATATATCATGCTCAACTCACATCGTATGTTGCAAAAATATATAGAATATAAGTTTTAATTATACCTTTGAAGAATATCGTTTATATTATCTAAATGTTCTTAAATGTCACAAATGATAACTATTTAAAAATGACAACATATTTAGTCACAAAGAAGTTAGACTTGGCTCTCTTTTAGCTTACACATTCGGGCTCACGACCGTGCAAGACTCTTTAATTTTGTTGCTTTATCACCATTCCATATAGTTTTAACTATAATATAAAAATAAATATGTAATCGATTAAAATACATATATTTAATATGTGTGCGAGGGCTTACATACATTAACCCGTTCTATCCCAGCGTATCGCGGACGATACGCTCATGTTTGTTCTACTGTGCCCAGCGTGTCACAGGCGATACACTCCGTCAGTGTCTCCTACGGCCCAACGTATCAATAGAGATACGCTCGATGAGAAATTTTTCTTTGATTTTTTTAATGTTACTATATGGTGTTACAATACCGTGAAATCTATATTGATAGGTTATTTGAAGTGTTGACCTTGGTGATATGGGCTTGGATTTCACTTCTGGCAACCAGAAGTGGCGTAATTGTTAAAAGCACGAGTAGCGGCTAGGCTCTTTAAATGTAATGACATGATTTAAATGGTGCACTTGCTTTCAGTTTGCTTTTTTCTTTCTTGCTTGGTTCTTAGAAATTCGAAAGAGAATTTATGGCCCTTTATGGGGGTTAGGGCTTTTGGTAGCAGATGTTCTCAGCTGTTCGTTTCATTCGGTCGGTTTTTATTTGTAGGGACAGTCATGACGAAAAGAAAGTATTTATCTGATACTGCGATTAACAAACTAATGAATGAATTTGACAGTAATGTTAGTGAAAATAATCCAAATCTGTACATAGACATTAAAGTAATAAAAAGGAAGAAAAGATGTGCGTTTTGCTCAAAATCTTGCGTGAAGCGTCAAAATTTGTGTGTAAGGCATGTGACTTTGTACTATGCATTGCATTTTTTTTATAAATATACCATATAGCAAAATAAGATTGATCTTTTATATCTATGTATGCCATATAATAGTGCATCATTACAACATGAAATTTATGTAACATATGTAAATATTTTTTTGTATTTTCTTAAAAGTAGGATTTTTTATATAATTTTATGTATAAAATATTCAACTTTCAATTAAATCTTTTTTTTTCTTTTCTATATATTAAGTTTAATACATTTATGTAAATACCAAAATATTTTAATGAATAGCCGATTTTAGAGGAATTTTTTTCACGAATTAGGTTTATTATCTAAAATCGTCTGGGCACAGAGTGACACTCTGCGGTTAGAAGTCGCAGGCCCAGAGAAGCATCTTCTTTTTTCTCCCTCCGGTAGCGAAAGGGTTATGAGCCTTTGTAGACGATGGAAATGCCGTAAAAATTATTTAGTCATTCTAGTAACTAAATTCAAACAACGGTCATTAATCCAAATAAATATTCTTGTAATGATAAAAGCACGGAACTGAAGAAGGAATAGAAGAAAGATTAATACATTCAATGGTATTTCAAACAAGTGGTGATAAGCTACTTTATAGTAAGAAAAAATACACATAATCATTACTTTTGAAAAAAAGATATGATATTACGCTCCTTCCATGATTCATATCTATTCATCAAAAAAAAATTTGCAATTATACATAAACGTTTAGTTCTTCTGAATTGTATTTTATGTGTGTTAGATTTGGTAAATTTTATAAATGTGCAAAACACATCTGATGCATGTTTTTAAGAGACTTAAGTTCCATCTTTTTTGGTACTTTTCGAGATGAAAAGGGACAGTCATTTGACACCAGATGCAATGACACTCAACTTGCAATCCCAAATCCACTTGAAAAAATTTTAAACGCAAAGGTCTCGACCTGTGTCGAGTTATAGAATGTGCCAAACAATCAAGTGTCAAAATAAAAAAAGCTCTATCTGCGTTTAGGAACTATTGGTAGAACAATTTTAACGCCTCATTTTAATGTTATGATTTAAAAATAATTTTAAACCGCTAGTATTATTTGGTTAGACAATTATTTGTTTTGGAAAGGCTAACAACCGATAATTCTTAAATTAGCGTTGGTGTTAGTTGGCGTTGGTGTTTGAGTTCTTAATTCGCGTATAAAAATTGATGCACTAGAAACCATGATTTAATTCAATATTATCAAACAAAGTAAAATTTAATCAATATTTACATATTTGGATGTTAGACCAATATTTAGTTTTAAGTATGTCTAAAATGATACTGAAAAAAGTTCAGCTAAGGATTTAAATGTGTAAATATTCAAGGCGAGGTCGTGTGTTTAATTCAAAATAGTCTTAACTTTTGTAATTATAAAATATACATTTTTCGGTGATGCTTTAAATATAAAGAAAAACAATTAGTTAAAATTCGAAGATGAAAAAAAAATAAGGTAGGAAGAAATATATAATCTATCAATGCAATCATTCCAGCAGTTCTGCCCCTGAAAAGAAGAAGCAAACTCATACCCCGAAATACTAAGGCATTGAAATTTTACAGAATTACTTTGGCGACATTAATTTTCTTACAAATGTTTCATAAAAGTTCCATACCTATACAAGTTTTACTTTAAATATTTAATTTTTCCGGAATATGCTCAATTTGTTAAAGTCAGAAATATAAATTTATATTTCGAATTGTCTTTTCAAAAATAATATTTCTATATATACCGCATTTTCTTTATTTGAACTTTACTTAAATGAATTGAAATTTTAATCCTTAAAAAAGCACCAAAAGTTAATAATCATTTTTTTTGTTTGATTTATGTCTGGCTTTAAAGGACTTTTGTGACCTGGTTGGGTTAGAGTTACGGATTTAAAAAAGAGCATGGTAGTTTCGAGTAAAATTCCACAAACTTACGTGTAGGCTGATGCTTGTTGAATTAAAGTTCTTTTGTTAGCGTTTTGGGGAAGATAAAACATTAGGACGTCAAAATTACCAAATCCAGCATCAATGGACATTTTATTACTTCTAGAGTAATAGAAATAAACGATCAATCAATCGTGATACTTAAAATTGTAAATGTAAAAAAGAAATAATAATAATAATAATTGCATATGATGCAAACAATTATTAGAAATTTTTTTTTTATGTAAAATCTACATTTAATGCAAATATTAACATTAATTTGTTACGAAGAAAATCAAGGAATAAAAAACGAAAATCTCTAAATATTTCTAAAAGTAAATAAGTAATTTGAAAAGAAACAAGAATGTTCCTAAATGTATGTTTGCTTTTAATTGGTAGTATAATAAACTTTTCTTTGCTACGTTTTTCGACGCTTAAAGCATGAGGTTAAATAAAGGTCAAATATTTATGAAAATAAAATGATTGGACTAATTAAGCAAACTATCAAGCAAACACTGGCGCCAATGTTTTGCATTTTCAATATTTTTCTTAACGTTGCAACAAGGATCTTTTCATTAAAAGATGTGTAATCTTTCTTGATATTAATAAAATATAAAACACACTATTGCTATGTTTCATAAAATAAAGTTTTGTACAATGACTTTTGTCTGTATTTAATAGAGCTATTATATGAATAAAATGTATTTAATACTTATTTGAGAAAAAGATCAGACTAAACCCTACCTTTGAATTAAAATATATATTAAGCCTGACTTTTCTCTTTTTGTCATTTCCAATCCGTAAAAGAGTGTCGAATAGTTCATTACGTTTGTTAAAATTTCTTTCTCTCACAAACATTGTCTGGAAGAAAAATTCTCAGTGAGCATGTATTTGTTGTTCTACACTAACAATAGTTCCTTTCTGAAGTATGATTTTGTAGCATAATTAGTTCGCAAATTATTTTGGAATAATCATCGTACACTGAAATATTACCATTAATTTAATTAAAGTAGTATATTAGATTCTTAGAATATTATCATTGTATTACATTTCTCAAAACCTTCTATGTGATATTTTATAAAATTCATGTTAAGACTAAAAACCAGCAAATTTTGAATAAAAACAAAGAGTTTCTTTTACATTAAATAACAAGTATTAATCTTTTCGAAAAAAATTGGGAATTGATGATTACATTTACGAACGAAATTAAATGATTTCAAGCCACAAATAATTTCATGTTACTTGGTTACCAAATCCATCACTAGTATTTAGTGTTGTTTGAAGTATTTAATATAAGAAATGTACTGAATAATAATGTAATAATTTGCCCTCAGAACACAGATTAAAGATCGAAACAAAACAAAATGGGAAAAGAAAGCTGCCAATACTGTTTAAAAAGGACAATTCTTAAGTACATTTTAGAGCAAATGCGTGCTTTTACTTTTATTCCTGCATTTACTTATAGAATTTTATAAAGAATGTCTAACATATTGAACAACAAAAAACGCATAAAAAATTATTGACCAATAGTAATAGATAATGTTTTTGATCAAACAGTTGTATTTAAATAAAGTTTTTACTTCTCTTGAAATGTTAGTCCAAAGGATTTTGCATTATTTGCTTTGTAACAAATGATACTATAGCATTGCATTTGTATAGTATTTTTGAACAAATTTATGTACTCTTATTAAATCTAAGGATATAGATCTAGAAAGCAATTCATATATGTTAATCTGATGTTATTAATCCTGAAAAAATTATTTAAAAACAAATGCTTCTTAAAATTAAATTGTATAAGAATAAATTATGATTATTTGCATTTTCAAAGGAAATTGCACAATAATAGATTTAATCTTTCATAAATAGAGCTGATTATTATTTTTTTTATTTTACAAGATATTTGCCATGAAGTTAATAAGGAATTTTACACTGAAATTTAACAAGTAAAAGAAAAACTATTTTTTCAGATTTAAAAAGAAGGAAATTTAATTAACTGTTAAAAAGATATTGGGACCATATTAAACTTATTTACATCCATTTAAAATGTATTATATTTCGTTTAATTTCATCGTACAATTATATACTACAAGCTACAAAGTAATATTTTCAATTTAATAGAACTCTTAATTATGCAATTAAATAAATTTACAGGCTTAAAAATAGTTATTTTACTCCGTAAATTCTAAGTATTAAATTCTCCCAGATACATAAGAATACGTTACTATTGTAAAAAAAACTTTTCATTCATTTTGGGGTGAAAATTAAAATATTATTCTTTTAAATGAAAGTTAACACCGAAATCCCTTAGACTAATAAGGTTTCAAAAATTTGTATTTTGTAAACCTATGATTTTTTTTATTTTCATTTTTTTTTTCCTATGTTTCTCTCATTTTTATTATCAGAACATCTATAATATTTTGTCATATATATATATATATATAACTGTTTCTCTGAATTCTGAAATCTGATCTCTATGTGCCCCTTTTGCAAGCAATCTAACCTGAAGTAATATCTAGTGTAGGTAATTAATTAATGTTGATCCCATGAAAGGTGTTCATTTTGCTTTGCTCCATTTAATTTTATATTTTCTTACCATCCATCATTTTTTATCAGTTTCTTTATAAGTTAGCGATAGTAAACGTTCCTCTAGCCGGAGAGTTTTTAAATTAACTTCTACAAAAGTATTTTGTACTTTGATTAACGTGGAAGTAAACACATGAATAATTTTGCGTTCTCTGAAAAAAGTCTATGGTGATTAATAAATTATCAGAAGCATATAACGTGACGTTATTTTATTTAATATGTGCCATAGGTTTGCTTATTGTTGTGCAATTAAATTATTGTATAAAATGCACTAATAGTATTTTCTCCTCTTTCTCATTTTAAAAGTGGGTAAAACAAATGACTGTTTATATATTCCTTAAACCAGATGTTTACCATGTTCTAAGCATTGATAGAGTTATGAATGGAATGATTTTAAACTAAAAAAAAAAACAATTAACACTTTCCACTAGATTTTTAAAAAATTCTGCAATCACCACTTAGTTAATTAATTTACACACTCAAATAAATTTAGGCCCACTCAGATCTTCAAAATGATAAAAAAAATTGTCATTCAACGGCCAGATTGTAAAGAATATACAAAATGATTGCTTCAAAACTACTAATTGAGAGTGGTTTTAAATACATTAAAAATTATTTCAAAACTTTAAGAACTATGATATCTATAAAAAAGTTTAATCAAGAAAATTTTGTAATTAACTCAAATAAAAGAAAAATGGATACACAATGGATGAAATTTGTCCTTTAATTGATTGATTATAATTAGCATGAAGGTTATTGGTGATGGATCTCGTAATATCGAACCTCGGTCAAATGATGAACTCTAAGGCCGTTAAATGAAACTACGCCCTTAACTTAAAACGCAAATTGTTTAGCGACTGTACCACATATGACATTTTGCAGAAGAACATATGATGTAAAAAACGGAACGTATATTGTATAAGAATTTAATAGAACATTTCAAGATTTTGGGAATACAGGAGTAAGATAAAGATATTTTGAAAAGAATGATTTCTTGTGTCATACATGCTGTTTTAAACATTTGTACCAGCTTTGTTGAAAACATTGTTTTAACGTTAAGAAATTCAATTACTCTTTGGATAATATGATTAAATTCTTATTAAATGATGCATTCGAAACTCAAAATTGTTCTTATATATATATATATATATATATATATATATAAACATGTAGGATTATACAAACAATTAAATAACATTAAAAATAACAGAAGAGGCATAAACAGGGTTAGTGTGTCCTTCGATTTTAGATCATCAAGTTGCTCGCCAACATCACGTTCAGGGTCGGTCATCACATGGTAAGGGCTGTGCTAACGTTTAGTCGGCTTGTGTTGCCACTCATTCAAGGGTAAATATTTACACATACATACACCTACACATATATATATATATATATATATATATATATTGACAATCTCCAAAAAAAACAACATTCTGATACAATGAAAATAAATGAATTATTATAAGAAATTTTTGAATGTAATGTCAGGAGCAATGAAACACTATGACATAGTATACTGCAAAATTCTAAATGAGGACAAAATATACCTTATCGGTTAATTAACAATTAATGTAAAAATATATATAAAACTAATTGTTTTAAAAAAATACCTTCTAGGCGTGCGTCATCATCACCCATAGTTTCTGTGCACCAAATTTTGTGCCTATGTGCTTTTCAATGTTTGTGCCACATCATCAAGCCTCCATTCTTTCATTAACATCGATAGATTTGATCTGGAACAAACACTGATTGGGCTCCATTATGTTTTTACAAAATTCAAAAAATCATATTGTGTTAAAAAAATTACTGAAATGCTCATCATTCTTAGGGAAAACGTTTGGAAATAACTGTGATATCTTCTTTAAAACACACAAAATGGTGAAAAAATAAGATTTTCATAATGTATCACCAGATATAAATTTGAAAACAAACTTTTAGGGTATATGTTTACTGCTCTATTCACATCTCTGAAAAGTGCACAGATTTTGAATTATATCGGAACGTTGTGAAACTGTATAACGGAAAAACAAACATCACAATTTCATGCAAGATAAATGTGTTATTTATTTCAAATGAAAAAAAAGAATGAACAAAATAAAGTGAATAATGCGTATGTATATTTAGTAATTTTAAGTATGTGTACTTTTTATTTAATAATTTGTATATAATTCCTTTATAAATTAGACTAAGCGGATTGCTGGAAAATTTATTAATTGTAGATAATTTTAAAGAAAAATGACTATTCAAAATTTTTTACTTAACATGAAACTCTTTAAATTCTTATATGTAAAGTAAGCAAAGCCAGAACCTACATTACGAAAGGGAACTTTACATTTCTGTTGCTACGTTAATGTGTGCATAATATGATAGAAATTTCTTATGAACTAAAGTATTATTTGCTTATTTTTTAGTAGCATGTTCCCCTTTTCTTGCTGATTGTATGTTAAAAATAACTCTTTTAACACTGGTTCAATTAGAGCTTTGGAACGCGACCTTAGCACTAAATGGGGGTCTTACTGTATATATGTTTGCATCAATTCCCTTACTCAAGAGAAAATTCAAGAATGAAATCTTATGAAAGCGATAATTAACTCTGAAGGCTTCAAACTCATCAAATAGCACCCCATAACATTGATTAAACTTCCTATTAATGAGTTCATGCAAATAACTCTAATACTATTCGGATTAACATTGCTCTAACTTTTCGCAAACTATTAGATCCAACTGACTACAGTTTTCTCCTTATCCTACGAGTCAGTGCCCGAAGTAAGGTTTAAATGGATCTAATAATCATCTTCCGACTGAAATTGACTTAACAGGCTTTCTGATACTAGGAGTTCTTAATTGGTGTAATACCTATACGAATACGGCGTTCCAGTTATGAGGCGCAAATATTTGGATAAATTTGCAGGATACAAATGCGTTTAATGTAGGGTAAGTTATACATATATTTGGAGGAAAGTAGTCTAAATAACTGGTTTCAAATTATAAGTTAATGAAATTACGCTGACGTTAAACAATATTTGACTTTTACTTTAACATATTTTCGTTTATCAGTAAAGAATTTTATACTTTTTCCCTAAGGAAAATTTTCCAAAAATTAATATTATATTTATCAAAAGCATTATATTATACTAAAGTATCAAAAGCATTATATTATACTACGCAGATAATTACTGCTTCAAAAGGTTTATTTTGTACATAAAATGTACCATATGTTTATCTAATGCTTAATACCAAATTAATTTGAAAGTAAGAACATTAAAGTTGCTCATGTAATAATGGTTTAGATGAACTCTAAAAAAATTTCGATCTTAAACGGTAAAGGTTAATGCTTAGCCTTTTAATTTCTTAAAAATAGGTGTACTTTTAAAGCTGCGAACACACTTCCTGAGTATTTAATTCATTTGCATTTAATTTGTCTGTCCTTTAAATTCTTTACATGATAAAAGATTTGATTTTTTTTAAAAAAATCTTACTGCTTTGTATATAGAGAAATGAAGTAATAATGGCTTCCTTCAAAATCTTTACAAATATTGCTTTTACAAATAGAAAATGTTTTACTTATTTTAAAACTGAATTATATACTTACTGTTATACATTTTTTTTAAGCATTCAATAAGACAGTTAGTATTGAAATTTAATTGAGTTATAAATATCTTTTCAAATCGGTTACATTTTTAATTTATATACTTACAACCATTGTTGGACTTATATTCTATCAAAAGCATTATATTTATTACATTATATTTTTTATTTATTATTTATACTAAGCCTACTTTTCTTTAGGTGCTTAAGTTGCAATTTTAACTTGAATGACTGGAAAGTGCATCATAAACACTTTTAAATTGCTCTAAAATATTCAAGCTTTATTTAAATGTTAATAATCAAATATAATATAAAACTATATAGATTTAAATTGTTTCACAAATCTATTTAATAGACACCTTATTATCAATTATCACTAATAACGATTTAATCAAATTCTCGTCTATCATAACGTCCTTAGCTGTTTATCGGTCGCCTAGACACGACAGATGTAAGGCCGTGACACGTGGAAATTAATATACTTCACACTAAAGCCATGCAGCCAAAGGATTAATCAAATTTTGATGAACGTTGAGACAATTATGTAAAATGCGTTTGAATTTCGTATTGCATTTTATGACCTCAGCATGTACCAAACTACGTTTTCAAGTATATTGCATAATATTCGTATAATAAATTATGTTAAAATTTGTTTTTTAAGGAAAAAATATACACAAATAATTAGAGTAACAAAAAGTACTAAATTTTTATTTGTGTAATTAATAAAAAATTGTAAGTAATAATTTTCATAGTTAGTTTTCATGTTTTGTTTGTCTAAGTTTGAAAAAAAAAACTTAAATTAATTAAGAAAATTAAAATTGATTTTTACAATGAATTTTAAATTTTAACCAATGCTGAAAAACTTAGTTAGTAAAACTTAGTTATTTGTAAAATTGATTATTAATTTAGCAAGCCATAAAAAGTTAAAAATTAATTATAAAATAACTCTTATTCCTGTATTCTATCCACATTATTCATTGCATTATTTTATTCCATATTATTCGTGGTATTATTTTATTCACCAATATTCATTTCATTAATTCATTCCATGTGATTTATTTCATAAATTATTCATTACCACATTAATATTCATAATAGGAGAGTGTTCGGATTAAAAGATATTAAATAAGAAAGTAAAATATAAATGTGTAGTGGTTATCAAGCATTACCATAATGACGTTATATGATTTTAACAACTACTTTTGTAAGTTATTTAAATTAGAATTATTTTGCAAATTGAGGTACAATGAATAAGCAGAGAGAAGTAACAACTTATAACAGAGATAAGGAGAAAAATTATCGCGGATGAATTGTTGGGAAATAGATGAAAGGATAGAGTAGTAGTAATATACAGGGCATTTCACTACGACATTATTGATTGCACCCGTATCCACCTATAACAATGGTCAATTAAATAAAGCGTATGGATATTTTTTTTTAATTAGGATGCATGATAATTCCATCTTCACATTCGTAGTAGATTATTCATTCTGCGACCATTCTAAAGATGTAAATAAGTTCCAATTGACTTTTTTGAATTGACTGTTTCTTGACTGGTCAGTTACGGTTTCTCGATTTGTCAAAACCATAGTAGGAGAGCCGGGGTGGTGCAATGGTGCCGTCGCAATGGTGCCAAACGACAAAGATTGTTCAACCTTTCCCACCCCTGCATTAGGACGCCCCACTTTACCCTTTTTTGGAACAGCAATAGAATCAGTTTGGGCAGTTCAATTTTATGACGGCGAAGAAATATTAAGGGATATTCGAATAACATTGAGGAAAGAATGAGATTTTATGATAATTTGGTCCCCTTAGAACGTTCCTTAGTAAAAATTATGTCATCGCAAGGGGAAAGGACAGGTATTATGTGATGGGAGAACCCAAATTACAAAACGCTACAATAGATTTTGAATAAGTGAAGAACATCCTAGTAGAAACATTTCCATTTAATAGATTGCACAGGTGCCTCAAAGCGGAATTTTAGTATCCAAACGGTAGATAATCAAAACTCTACGGAATTTATTTGTACGGTATTAAGAATCACGTAGTTAATAAATATAATGATGATTGATGTTTTGTATTGTACATCATATAATGCTTCAGATGAAAGAATACACGTTGGAGTTTCTTGGGATAGGAATCCCACATTGAACGCTTAGCTCATTCAAGTGGAATATAAATATAATAACCGACATTTAGTAAATACAATGGTTACCAAGCCATAAATAAACAAAATTATTGGTATAATCCACATAGTTTCAGATCGTATAAACATTTTGAATGTCGTAGATCACCGAAGATAAAAATTGACTTCTGCTAATATTACATTAAACAAGATAATACACATAGAAATTTAGAAGCATGAGGTAATTTAAATTGTCATTGTCAATATAACAAAATTCCACCAGTAGTCCTCATTAATAAAACAGATGAAATACCCACACACATTCAAATAAAAATATAAGGCCTAAGTAAAAGATGAGAAAGAAGAAATCGCGGAAACTTGCATGAATGACTTTGAAAACAATTAGGCAATCAAAAAATTATTCTATCTTCCTATAGCTTTGTAAAAATAGATGGTGCAAGATATTCTAATCAATATAACCGAAATGGCTCTAGTGCTCCACTTAGCCTATCAACCCCTTAGAAGTACTAAATCAGAAGGCATCAGAATAGATCACTGTAAAGAATAGAACAGCCAGTACGAGGGATTCAAAAACCATTTAAATGTTATCGCTAGTTTCTATCCTTCACAGTAATATTTGAAAGGCTTATTCGATATATCTCTTCACATCATAGAACACGAACTTTAACATCATTGATTTCAACTCAAGGTCTCCAAATTTGGATCCTGTTATGAACCATTCTGTCGCGTACAGCACCCTAAAGCCAACATCAGCTCAATAGCAGAGCGAGGGCTACACTAAAGTAACAGCCATTTCGAGATAAATATTTTATCTTTATCGGCATATACGTAAAACCGGGACTGGAGTAGAGGCTCTCTGCAATACAGCAGTATTCGATCATGTGGCAAAACGACATTAGAAGGTAAAACTAAAAATAATTATCGAAACATATCTCTGTAAACTAATCTTACCTCAATATATTTTATACTAATTTGAATGAGTAGTTGATCATTTTATTTACGTGTATTGTGACTCGTATATAGGGGCAACAAGCGTAGTATTGCTTCTTTTAATGGATTACTCAACAATTAAATAAAACGTTGGGAAGATGTACTTGAACCAGGCTCGCACCAACTACTTGAAGCTCTTTCACCCATCGAAGCAAGAAACCTACAGGACAACAACTAAAATCCAACTACTATTTCCAGGAGGAAAGAATATTTTTCTAATTAAGATCGATTTCAAAATTGAGTAACATCCCAGGAAGCCTGGTCAGTGATGCCGCGACTATGGGAAATATACACGATTCCTGATACTGCGATGCTTCAGCATCTAAGACGCCTTTGACAAGGAAAAATGAGCATATTTAAGCCAAGTTTAAATGATTCTCCCTTGTTTTTCTATTAAAAGTAATGGAAATTACATTTTAACACTGGGATATCTGAATAGTTGTGTATCTATTTGTCTAAAGAAAATATGGTTTATAGAAATAAAATAACATCTACGAGTAATTAATAATAAACAACTATATTAATATATCTTAGCCATGTAGGCACAAATAGGTACATTTTGTGTAAAATCTACTGTATTTATAATTTAAAAAAAAAATACTGAGTACTTATCAAAAACATATTTTATACGCTGAACATATTTTTTAATTTGTAAGTTAAAGGTACTAAAATTTAAATTTTTATTATTTTCATAATTCATAATTTATAAAAAAATAGTGTGTAATACTTAAAATGAATTATTGTTTATTATGTTACTCTCGGATTAAACCAAAAGACAAAAACAAAAAGTGAGATGTCGGTACAAACAGAAGAACCATTATATCGTCCTGGAGCATTTTAGTACGTATGTTTCAAAATTTAGCTTTCTAATTGAATGTTAAAACTTTACATTTTTCTTAGTTTGAGTTTTATTTCCCATTTGTTCCTCAATTTGTTTCAAAAACTATTATACATAGACATTTAGAATTTTTTAGGTGTAGTAAGCATAATACATTCTTTAAACTGTATCTAAATTTAGTGTTATACATATGTATTATTTTAAAATATAAGAAAATATTTGATTTTTTTCAAATTTTTACAAGTTTAAAAAATTTTATTATTTAAAAACAATTTTTAAAACCTTTATTTCATTTGTAAAAATTACACATTAAAGAAGGTATGTTTGACTTTATAAATGAGCTTACAGTAAGTCATTATAATTTTTGTACAAAATATCTTGCGCGCAGTGAAATTTACTCAAATTTCCGAAAAGAAAATTTTGCAATATCCATGGCCTTATAATATACGAAATTAAGAATGTATTTAAGCTAACAACTCTGAGACCTCTAAATATTGAGAAAATGAAAAATTTGGAAACAGAAAATAACAATAAATTACGTTTTTTACTATGCAATAATCGGATATTTTTATAAATTAACTGTCATATTTTAGAAGATTTATAATTTAACTTTATTTCAAATTCCATTCACAAAACTTTTAAGAATATATAGCTTTCAAAGAAATATTTTGAAGCTTTAATAATTTTTCTGTCACATTACATTAAATTGGTACAAACATCTTAAGACCTAAATTATTTTCACTAATCTATTTGTTACTATATTTAATCCTTTTAATTTTACCCCTTTCTTACAGATATTTCTTTTTGCAGTACTATAAAATACTTTTCTGTCGAACTTTTCAAAGTTTTTCTAATTTTATGTTTTCCAAATGTTATCGAAAATGTATTAAGAATAAACAGAAATCTAATGTTTTATCACTTTTCCAATACATCTCTGAATATTTTACAACAATCATCAGACGAGTCTAGTATTACGATATTTTGGTCTGCTAACGGTGTTCATAAAACAACTTCCAAGTTGTTAGATTTATTGATTTTTTGAAAAATATGGGAAAATGTGTTTCCAACTGAGGTTTTATTTATAAACGAAAACGAAATAACATAAGAATAAAAAAGGCCACATAAAAATACTTTTAAATAACTTGCATTAACAAACAAAACGAAAAGAATTTTTGAATTCAGGATTCATTCAAGAAATTAAAAATTGAGACAAATATTTACCTCGTGGTTCATACTTCTGCCTAGTGTGACTTTAAATATAACTAATTCTGAAAAGGGACTTTGCATTTTACTGTTACTATTAATCGTTTTCAAAAGAAATACTAAGAGAGTTTAAGGTTCATTAATTATGTGTTATATTTATTAATTTAGTGCATACTAAGAAAAAACTTTTAAAGTCAAATTTTTTGAAAATGCAAGGTGTGCCTATTAAATAACCGGACTATCCGACACAGTCTTGGAAGTCTTCTTATGAAAATTCCTTCAAAGCGCGTGTTACTTTCATCTTTGTAAAAGAACCTTGTCTCAAAACATTTTCCTTTTAAATCAGATTTCACCTTAGGAAACAAACAGAAGTCACACGGTTCATCTTCCGGAGAATAAGCCGAATGCTCTAACACAGGAATGCTGTAATTGGTTAGAAACCTCGTGACAGACAATGTCTTGGTGGAGAACTCATGACTTGTTCTTCTGCAATTTTGGGCATTGTCCCCTTATACTATCACTTATCTGAGTAAGAACGGGAAGGTAGTAATGTTGATTAAAAATATTGATTAACTTCAGAAACTCAGTGAAGGTATACAAACCCATGCTTATCGAAAAAAACCAATCATCATTTCTTTGAATATTGATTTGCTCATTCGAGCTTTTATGGTTGTCGGGGAAGGTTAGCTTTTCCAATTAAAAGTCCACAATTCATCACACTCTATTATCCTTTAGAAGAGTGATTATTTTCAAAGTGTCAGTTCAAATATATTTTGAGCTTCTTGTTGTTCACACGTGAGAATGTTAGGCACCATTTTGGTACAAACTTTTTGCATGTTAAAAATCTAATGTAAAATTTGTCGTATGGATTTTTTGTCAATTTTTACAATCTCAACAATCGCAGGAATTCTTAACATATGGTCAGATTGAAAAAGATTACAGATTTTTTCGATATTTTCATCCGTTTTTGAAGTAGGAAGTTGAAGTGGACATAAATCATCTTCAACGTCATTTCGGCAGTTTTGAAAAGGCTTAAATACCTCAAACTCACGCTCACCGATAAACATTCTTTACCTTACACTTCTTTCAAAAAATTATATTTCTTAGTAGCGGCTTTCCCAAGTTTCATGTGGACTTTCGCAACAATTTATTGTTCTCTTATCATTTTTCTGCTGAAACAAAAAAATAATCCTAATTCGAACAATGGCTACCGGCATACGAATTTGTTTCCGTATTTCAAAATCTTTTAGTAATTTTCGGAAGTTTGTTATAGTCATCGGTCCTCTATGTAACTTTTTTAACCACCGGTATTCAAGAAGGGAAGCACTGGCATTTTTAGCCAGTTGATAAAACGGATTGATTAATAAGACATGATCACGTTGTGTCAACGACATCGACGAGCGAATATTTGAAGAATATCTAATGACTGAGTGAGGGAATATATTATTTAATGGCGCGTGAGCCAAATCAAGCTATGCTCCAACAAAAACTTGTTAAAGTCATTAAAAAGGATTGAGTAGAAATCCCGAAAATCTTCCTTTTCTCCTCGATACAGTGTCACAAATTAACCGTATATGCAAATTTTGTGCTGTATTTTTTTTTTTACATCTGCGCCATATTTCACCCTATCGGAATGTTTTGCTGTTACTTTTTTTCATTGAATATCCAAACCGCATACTCTGTAATGTGCATTGTGACTAAATTTGCTTATATTTCGTCCCGTACATAACATGCTTCAGGGCTCCAAACGCTCTCTGTACATATATATATATATATATATATACATATATTTACATTATAATTAAAAGTTATCCTCATCAGCTCCAATGTCAAAAGCTAACTCATCTATTTAAGACTCTCCCGAAGCCCATAATTTTAATTCTAACTTCTATGTTTGGATTTAATTTATCCCTTTGAAGCTTAGAATTGAGAAGACAACGACTGCTATTTGAACAGTTGGATGCTTATTGAGAAGGATCACATCATAGATCTGCATGAACGCTGATGGTCATTCCGCCGGATTCATCGATACACTAATCTCACAGAATTATACAGTTTCATGCAAGTAGCGGAAATGGAAACAAAGAAGTGTTAACTATCATCAAGGAGAGCTACATGAACTTCAATTTGAGAAGATATAAGAATTACTCAGCAAGCTCACAACACACCAACTGCCACAATTCCATTAATTAAGTAATTGGTAAAGCTCTTTGTATGGGCCAGCACCTTTAAAAGAAGATAGCAGGCTTCAGGATTTCTAGTATGGAAAACATTTTAGAGATTGCCTCTGATACTAAATAAACTTTTTCAGAAATTGGAATAGTGTCACGAAATAGCAGCTCAAGGCCATACGTAATGGCTGCGATTCTCGATTGTGATGAGTGTCGCTTTTGTCTCGGTGAAGAGGATAACCACACTCGAGCAAGGAGGGAAAGTGGTCAGTGACCCGATGATTTGTTTTCACTCGTCACACATCTAAACAGTAAAGTGTCATGGTATGACATGTGATTTCGATGAACCCGTTCACCGCAGGTCTTCAACAGAACCACTTAGAAGGCCCGAAGATACGTTGGTGAGGCCCATCGATCAGTGATGACAGCCCATTCTAGTCCTCTATTTTAACAAGAAATTGTTTGAGTTCGTACTTCTGCTATCATAAGGGCTTTACTTCTAACCATGGACACTTTGCGTAGATAGCAGCATTATCAAACATGTTATGTGTCTTTTCGTTTACTTTACTTTTTAGAATTTTATTTGAGCGTATTTTCCATTTAATAATGTCTTTATATATCTGTTGTTTCTCACAATTTTCTTTTCAATTTCTTCAAGTTTACATAAATTTAGAATATCCTTATCGTATGTCGACATATCTTCACCTTTAGTCATGACTTTCGCTAATAATACCTCAATATTATCCACCGATTTATCATCTTTATTTAACTTAATTTCTATTGACTTCATAGTATTAGTTACTACCTTTCTGTTTGTACTTCTAGTTTGTTTCAGAATTTCCATATCCACTCTTAACTTATTTAAATTACTCAGATTCGCAAATAAATTTATTCCATTCGCTATTTATTGAAGTGTCTAATAATTT
This sequence comes from Nephila pilipes, assembly GCA_019974015.1. Classification (NCBI taxonomy): domain Eukaryota; kingdom Metazoa; phylum Arthropoda; class Arachnida; order Araneae; family Nephilidae; genus Nephila; species Nephila pilipes. The sequence goes on along the minus strand of BMAW01117165.1, from coordinate 21,288 downwards.
AATCAGTTCCCTAATTATCAAAATAATCAGTTCGCTAAAGCTAATTATTTAAGGGCATGTTTCCGGGTTTCGGCACCAAAAAATATGTAAACTTAATTAGAAAATTCTCAGTTTAGAGTAATGAAAATTTCGCTTACCTGACTTTTCAAATGACCGGTTGAAATAATTCATGAGACTTTCTTGGTATCATTAAATTAATTTATTACTAAGATGCACAACCCAGCATTTAAACAGAGAATAAGATTTGATACTCGATTTCAAACATATCTGGGTCATCACTCGATGAGCAGTTACATCACTCCCCTATAGATCATCTCTTGTGGAACGTAACATCCGTTATTCTCTAATTTCAACACCTGTCGTATGTAGAAGATTTATGGCATGTTATAGGTTATTCTACTTAAACTCCATCGTTACCATAAAATTTGAAAACCATGGGATGACTGTGTCAAGACACTGTTGAGAACGTCTACGACTCCTTGCAACAACGTGTATTAGAATGCATTGGAAAAAACAGAGGCTCGAATTCTTTTTGAGAGATATAATGAGTTTATATTTTGAGCATAAATATGTCATACCCACTTTCAGTTTTTATTCAAATTCTAGTAGTCGGTCAGTACTAACTTTCTTTCAAATATCATTGCCACTTAACATTTTCGTCTAGGTGTATCTTTATTTTTGACGCTCAGTGTATTTATAATTTCTGATCGTTCACTGCTTTTCATATTGTGTTAGATTTGTTGAAAATGTCTTACTGAAACGAAATTTGCTAAAACTACTAATCAATAATATGATTATTATTTATCTTTATTCTCCCATTAAAACTGAAATCCAGATTTTCTTTTCTTTTCTTTTTTTTTTTTAAGATCTCACTTTAGCCGAAATGTGCCATCATATTTAATGTGTACATTTTTTTCGTTTTCTGATAATGCTTCTCTTAAAATTACTAAAAATAATTTGATAATTAAATATTTTTATATATACTGTACCTTTTGTTTATTTATTTATTTTATTCCTTATTTATTCCAAAATGCTATTGTTTCTGAAAATAATGAAAAAAAAACAGAAATTATAAGATTTCCTGGGAATCAACTGGTAAATTCAAGATACATTTAAATGTATATAATAAAAAAATGTAAGTATTAAATAGTTATTTGAAAAGTTTCGATTTGCTGAAACATTGTTCTGATACAATAGGGTTTGAATCAATTCATAACAAAATAAATTTTATGGAATCATTTATTTTGAAAATATTTATCGTTAGATTGTTTTTACCCCTAAATCTAAATACACACATGCATATATACACTGGTATTCTAACTTAAGAGAATTTACCTATTTTGCCTAATTTCATAATCCGTTGAGAGAAAGCCTGGGCAATATTGTCTAAGAGCAACGACGGCCAGAGAAGATCACCCTTTGTCCATTATAGCAAGGCTTAACAGGAATCCTACAGCTTCTCAGGTCTTTCATTAGTTGTATGCGACCACAGGAACCCGAGTTTCAAGGGTGACTGCTTCCAGAAGACTTCATGAGAGAAGGTTGTTTGCAAGAAGGCCGGTTGTTTTTGTCTCACTCAGTTCTTTGAAAACGAGAGTCCGCTTAAAATTGTGCAGAAATCATATAGATTGGATGATGGATCAATGGGTGACCGTTTTCATAACTGATGAGACCACGTTCCGCCTAACCAGTGATTTTTGCCGTACTTTCTTAAGGACAGAGCCTGGGACACTATACCTGCCCTTCAATGTCCGAGAAATCGACCATTAGGGCACCGGAGGCCTTATGTATAGGCATCGTGTAGAATGTCCGCACACACCTCCATTCCTTTGAAGGTGGTACTGTGGCTGTTGAGAGGTGTAGAGTTGAGATCTTGGAGCATTAGGTTCTCCTTTTCACCAAGTATAGTTGGTGTTAATGGATAATAACGCGAGGCCACATTGAGCTTATCTGATCTACGAATTAATGGAAAGTTAGGATATTCGCCGTATGGATTGGCCACCCAGATCTCCATAATTTATTCCTATAGAGCATGACTGGGACGCTCTGGAGAGGGCAGTTACAATTCACAACCCCTCTCCGAAAACCATCCAAAATCTGAAAACAGCGTTGCTGAACGAGTAGGACCAATTGCCACTTTTTGCCATATTTTTGTTCTGAACTGCAAATGCTATTTCATTCCCAGCGACCCCGATAAGTATTAAGCACGATCATGCGTGTGTATTTTAACTGTTGAATTGTTATTTTGTGTATTACGTCAAATCTGTGCACAAACCAAATTTCATCAATATATATATATATATATATATATATATATATATATATATATATATATATATATATATATATATATATATAT
>BMAW01117165.1:0-18919 GCA_019974015.1 Nephila pilipes | reverse complement strand
TATATATATATATATATATATATATATATATATATATATATATATATGTTTCTCAAAAATTAAATTTCACTATTTTTGACGCATCATAAATGAGTGTTACAGCAACAAAGTCTAAAAGATTAAGTCTAGCTATCTAAAACTGTTATTTTGTCAATTTTCATTATTAAATATACAAACAATGCATTAATCGTGATTTTTCTCAATAGCGAATTATGTAATATGTAAAAAAATTAGCTAGATAACTAAAGAAGTCTGAGCAAGATGGTTGTAACGTAATTGAGAAATAAAGCATTATTTAAGGATTGATAAAAAAAAAGCATTAAAAATTCATAATGAATTATGAAATGATGAGAAAAAATTCTGAATACCTTTATGGTTTAACAATGCTTGGCACTTTCATCTTTGCCTGTGGAGAAAATAACAATTAATTATAATCAATTTTCGTCAGTAATTAGATTCTATTTTTGTAATATTTTTATATAAAAAAAACTATTTTTTTTCTTCATTTGGGCTCGATTAAGAAATTGTACAATTGAAATAACAATATATTTGCACGTTTAAGCTTACAGCCCAAATATTTCCATAACAACTTAAATAATATACTTATATTAAAAAAAAAACAGAATTAAATAGAAAAAGATTCAATGTTTAGATTTCACAGCTCAATCATTTTGAAAATCAGGAAAATATGTTGAGATAAAAATTGATTTTAACTGTACGCATCTGAATTACAGTTAACTGTATTTTCAGATAAAACATTTCTCAATTCTTCAGATATCTATAATTCCAATTTTTCAAATTATAACTAAAGAATTTCTTCAGGAAAGGATTATAAATTCTTGCTGAACTTACTAAATATTAGTACGTTTTAATCTAAATACACTTTTTTGGTGTATATCCAATAAAAATATCACTTCTTATTTTTTGAAAGTAAAACGAACCATACTATCTACAATTTTCATGGACCCATATTCCCCTCACTCTCCCGAAATGGTTAATAAGAAAATCAAAAATACAGATCAATAAATTGTTCCTTTACTTCCCATAGCAATAAAAAAGTTCTCTTATAGAATGGATTCTTTACCACTCTTTCAGACTTTGTTTACACCACAACATTTATCACTTTTTCCCTTCTAACTGTGATATGAGATTTCCTGTCTCTACATAAAAGAATATTGCATTTGACAGGAAGTATAAAAATAGTTTGGTGTCAAATCTTAAGAGATTGTGAGAGAAATTCGTCTTTTTTTAATGTATTTAGAGTTTCTATCTTGAATATGCTGAATTTATACAGTTTTTCTTTTCTTTTTTTTTTTTTTTTTGAAATTTATAAGATAACATTATAAAAATATAAATATTGCAAGAAATATATTTTTTAATTCATGCTCAAAGAACTTCATCAATAATACGAGGTTAAGATGAAAATCTACATAGACATTTTTTGTTGTATAATTGTTCGTATTTCAATTTGATTGTGTTTAGAAACACCAAATTCTGATTCTTGATTAAATGAAATGAAAAGTCTTTTAGCCTTAGTCTCAAAAATTTAACAGGAAAAGACTTTGCCTCCTGCTTGACGGATGAAATAATACAATTAATCTTTTATAGTACTAAAATATTTTTCAGTACTGGTATACTATAATGAATGATTTTGAACATAATAAATTGTGATGCACAGAAATTATTTTTGCCTCTGAATAAACCATACTCTCTAAGACTCCACATTATACTCTTGAGAACATCACAATCATATGATGACTCTCTCCCAGTTTTAACTTCAATGAGTATTTAATATTTAAATATCCTTAACATAGAGAGGAGTGCCAGTGGTGTGGTCCTCGTCAAACTCATGTTGCTTCTAGTGCGACGTTAATAAAACCAAATCCAATAAAATCTTCTAGAATTAAATGTTATGAAGATAATCTTTTTACTAGTAGATTATTAACGCCAAATTTGTATCTACTAAAGCACCTTTTGACCCTAGATCAAATAATAATGATGGCTCTGAAGAGACCGAAACAACAAATGCTACAGAAAATAATGAGTAATATACAAAAATGTGTTAAGCTATTATTGATATATGTTCAAATGCCTTAAGAACTATAGCTTATGATAGTGATGAGCTTGGAGCTCCAGAAATTTGCTATTATAAATTCAGAAATTATCTTACAAATTTACTTAATTTAGATCATTTGGATGTAAAACATAAAAATATATATATTTTTATATCTTATTCGTATTTTTACCAAACTATTCGTTAATAGTATTAGATGCGTGGCAACAGCTAATATTATTAAAGGATATCCTAAAGCTGATGAATTCAAAGCTTTAATTGAAAAGAGATTTAATATTGATATTGAAATTATTTCCAGTGAATGTGAAGCTTATTTAACTGCTGCCGTATTAATTCCCGGTATTAGTGATGCTTCCCGTATTGTAGCCGATCTTGGTGGAGGAAATCTTGAGCTTGTTGATTGAAATAAAAGAGGGAAGGTAAAATAAAATCATTGCCGCTCTTCATGCTTATAAAATAATAATAAAAATGATAATATTTATTTAAATGTAATTTTGAGCATTTCTTTACAGTTTAAAAAGCATCTTATAATAAATATTTCAGCCCTAATTTAGTTTATCAATGTAATAGCACCATATAAAGTATAATAATGCTTAAATGTTTGATCATTCCATTTCAATCTAAAATTATAAGAAATAAATTAGTCCCTGTAGAAAGGACAACAACATATAAGAATAATTCATGCATAATTGTGGGTAAAAATATTTAGCAAATTTAATTTAAATTAGTTCACGGTTCATTTACTTTGAAAGCCATACAAATGAAGCATATTATTTTATATACTGTGGAAGTTTCTAACCAAAGTCCACATTTATCGTTTGGTTTGATTGATCGTGGCAGGGCGATGACGTATGAGGAGAAGCTGTCGCCTGCAGCAGTTTCCGTTAATGCTGATTTTAATGGAACCTATATTTGCATTCTCACATCACGCACATATGTACGTGATTGATGAAAATTGTAATGATACTTAACAAAGCACTTAAACGTTCAATGAAAACACTTTGGAATAGTATGTATGGCCATTTAAACTGTGGGAAATTTGCTCTTTTGTACCGGCTCATCATTCTTCATTAATTTTGATATTGGAAGATATAATTATTCTCAGCTATTTTCGCTTTTCTCTACAAACCACGATGCTATATATATATATATATATCTTATCGGTTCGAAATTCCTCAATTATTAAACAAACTATTTTTATAATTACATTATATATGTGCGAATTTTAATTGAACATTTTTGGACTAAAATTATATATCGCATATTTATCATTAGCTCTAAATTTGACTTGAGACATATTATCATTTATAATTTCCTAACTATTGATATTTTAATGAATGGTTTTCATCTAATTTCTTTAATTATTTAATGCTCAAAAATCTTAAATTTCTAATAAATCTAAATGGCAATCAATTAACGGAATCAAAACTCGAAAAATATTTTGATAAATATTCGTATATGTCTTTTTATAACTCCTTTAAAGTACATCTATCATAGAAATTTGTGTTTTCCTAGAATAGTAGTTTATAGTTCATGATTGCACTATTCTTACAGTTTGTTCTTTAAATCATTTTGAGATAGAATGGATAATTAAAACAATAGTCACAAATTTTTTAAGACTCTTTTATTTTTATTAATGTTTTATATAGTTTACAAAGTAATTAAAAAGTTTTATATATTAACTTCTTTCTTCTTTTAGAGGAGTTTGCACTCGAGCCTTTATTATTTGATTGCGTTATATTTGCATGTTTTCCCCCTTATCTTATGGAAATAGTTTTTACTTAGTTATAATGATAAACGAGTTAAATAATCAGTAATAGAAATACGTAATTAAATATCATTATTAGATAGTTCTAAGCAATTCTAAGCAATTCACATATTCTTAAATAATTGTAAGAAACTTTCGCTGAACAAAATAGTCAGAATACATTGTTAAACGAAACTATTTTATTTTATTTGATTTATGTAAAATTAAAATCTACGCAGGAGGATAATTAATGCGAGAGTTCTATGAGTGGCTTGCAAGTAGTCATTTGTAGCGTATATATTTAGCCAAAATATTCACGAGTAGCTCTACTCGCAAGTGCTTACGCATTAAGATGCGTAAAATTGGACGCACGCAATTTCAAAATAGGAATTGCTTTTATGTATTTTACTACAAGTAGCATTTTTTTATATTACTTTCCATTTAATATTGCAAATATATGGCAACTTTATAAGCATTCAGTCCTAGGATACCTAATAGGATCCGTGTAAATTCAAACACATTTTTTTCAATAAAATACACTATAAAAACATTTAAATGTCTCTAAAATATTAATTACATACATATATATATATATATATATATTAATCTAAAGTATCAAGAATCTTTAACAAAAATACCTTTTGATCGACGAATTTCCGACCCTTGCTTTTCAACCAATTTCAAACTACAGGTATCATAACATGTACGCTTTACGATAAATTAGAGACAAATATCGTAGAACTATTTAGACAGTCTAACCCCAAATAGAAGTCACCGCGGTGTGCAAGTAGTCACGGTCACGGACTCGCTCTCTCTGCCAGCATTGTTTTCGTCGAATCTCATGTTTGAGTCCTGAAGCTACTAAAGACCCGCTGTGTAGAGGAGCTAGTGGAGCTGAAATCTCGTCGAGATCTCATGACCTCCCGTAGGCGTGGTGTAGAAATTTGGACAGGGATGTAACAGCTCAGGTATTGCCCTTTTTGTACTGGTTTCGAGGTTCAAAATTACGAGGTTCGCCTCCAATGATTCTTTTGTTGATACTCGGTGTGATATTAATAATCAATTACTATCGCATTCCCCAAAAAGATACCTTAAACTTAAAGACCTATGAAAAATATATATATTTTTAAATTATAAGTGCATTTTATAAAGGTATCGAATTGTAGGCCTTAAACCTTTAGGGATTGATTTATTTTAAAACTAGACATTTTTTCCAAAGGAAAAAAAATAATCCCCAATTTATGTAAATATTTAAAATTGAAAAAACTTGAGATATGATATTCCGTGTTTTACAAACTCTAATTCAATTTGTATTTGAACACAAAATCTACTAAAGCTTCAAAATCAAATCACTAATATTGAGTCTTTCAAGGTCTTTTAAACTAATTATTCTCACAATATTTTTAACAGGAGTTTTGTTTTGTCTCCCCACATGCTACAAAAGGAAAAAAAAAAATTTAATCTGTAAATAAGAATTCTTTTTAAAGTTAATGTTTCCTCATGTAATGATTGTACCGTTTTTACTTAATCACATAAGTAAAAAAAATTGCTCGAGATTGAGAAAAAAATATTTTTTTTTGCATGTTTTGAAACAAGGAAACTTGCATCAGAAAAAAAATGTTGCACTTATTTGTAGTAAAATATTTAGAGAGAAAAAGTTTCAACAACAAAAAAAAAAAAAAAAGAGTTGAGAAGAAAATAACTTATGTCATGCTTCTTTCCCATATCTTTTTATTGAGCTTCTTTTTTGCAACATATAGAGTCTTATTAAATTTATGTACTGTATATTTTTGAAAACAAATGATATAAGTTACTCAATATTTTTAGCTAGTAAAATAAGCATTGTAAAATTAATTTATATTCCTGAGTATTTCACAAAATTTTAAATTGATTTTTTGAAAAAACAAAATACGATAACTTTCTTATGTATAATGGAGTCAGTTCTCAATCGTATTCAGGATGACAGAAAAAGAACGGAAAAATTTAAAAAAAGAATTAGTTTAAAACAGTGCCAAATTATGTTTTTTAAGACACAGATACATGTTTTTATTATATTTTAATTATTATCTGGATTTGGCACATATAATTTTATCAAAATCCTTTTTTATTTAAATCGCTGAAAAATAAACAAAATAATGAAGTTTAAATATAGCGCAATAAATTCAATGACACTAAAATAAAAATATATTTGGAAATATAAAAATAGACAATAACATTTTACAGGCTTTTCTATATTTTTCTTACATACTTAATATTCAGTTATTTTTTGAAGTGGAATTGATTTTGAATGGGAAAACTATCAGATGTCAAGAAATTTCTTAAGAAGCAATAATAAATGTAAAATGTTAAAAAAGTAATGAAAATTACTTTGATAGCTATTTCTTTCTTAATACTGTAACTTTCCTGAAATTTATTTATATGTTTTCACAGTTTGTGATCACTGTTTAATTAAAATGTATATTATATTTAGAATAATTTTGTATATTATATTTAGAATAATTTGTACAGTCATCAAAAAATAGATACAATAAATTTCTCAAACCTTATTGCAGAAGAATAAAATTCCTATTATTGTTAATGGGGCAAATGAAATCAATTATGAAATTAGCGTGTAACTTAACTAAATTTTAGCATAATTAATTAGCTATAAGAAACTTTTTTCAATTAAAGAGATTATTTTGCCCAAACAGTTTCTTATAATTCTGCTTAACAATTTTTTGAGTTAAGAAACTTTAAAATTTTCCCGTAACTTTGAATGAATGTTTCAGACATATAATAATATATTTTTACGTCAAAACTTTTCTGAAATGTTTATAGCATTCGATGAAGTTTATTTTTAAATTCATAAAATGTTAAGCAAATGAAAACAATTGATATTATTACCATAGTATAAATTATTAATTAAGGTTACCTAAAAATAGGGGATCCTAAATTCCAAACATTTTTTTCATTTTTCTCGTCTTGCAACCACTATGTCCAAAATTTCCACGAATATTCTCCGATAAAAGTAAATATTTGGAATATTCGTTACGATTCCTCCTTTGTTGACAATAAGGAGTATTTTACTGATTTATAATAATAAGTTAATAATCTTGTTATTTCGCGAAGTTAGAAAACGGATAAGTGTTTGAAGTGATCGGTTTTATTCCGTAAAATAGAACGATCGTTATATTTAACCACCTAGAACAGTCGGTAGTGATCAATTTGACCGCAATAAGAAATTGAGAATAACTGTTTGATTTTTAATGCAACTATCATTTAAAAAAAAGTCGAAATAAATTATTATAAATAATCTAAAGGAATTATTTCTAATAATAAAATTTCGTATTTCATAAAATAAAATACCGTTGTTTTCAAAGGAAAGAACATAATAATCTTATTGGGCACCTCTTACTCATTGCGGCCTTGGTAGTAAAGTGGCCATGCTCGTTGACTCGCGGCCGGTGGTTTTCATCGAGTCGTGGATTCGAGACTTTGTGCCTCTAAGGACCCGCCATGTGGTCGGGGCTGATGCACGTTAAATCTGTCGAGGATCAAAGTCCTTTCATGGCATGCTGTGGAAGTTAGGAGAGAGATGTTCCATCCCAGGTATCATCCTCGTCACTTGACCGAGGCTTAAAAGAACGACATACGTCGCCAATAGCCCTTTGACGAGCGTTTCCAGCTTTATTTCTCATGTAACTTCGTACTCGTGTTCGAACATCTGTTGGCCGTTTCCTGTCACTGACAATTTTTTTTTCTGTGAGAGACCCACCCAATTTAGTTTGCTGGACTAATTAGAATTCTTTCACGTAAGTGTCATATTGTTTTTCCACTTAACACATCGATCAATAACTCCCGAGACTAACCCAGAGATGGCGCTCGTAGTAAACCAGTAACCAGGTCTTTCTAGAGTACTAACCTTTGCTTCAAACGTGTCAAAATTTTAAGTCGATCGGACCAGGAAAAAGGTTTTTTCCAAGTGGGTGCCGCGATTGCTTTCGATGGAACAAAAACAACAACGAGTCGATGATTCAGAAAGCTGCTTATCGCTATTTACTCGCAACAAAAAATTTTTCTTTCGAAAAAATATCAACAACAAAAATTGGGGGGAAAAAAAACAAAAACAAACAAACAAAAAAAAAAAGATTTGGAAAAGCGTTGAAACGATTGTATCACCCTAAAAGGTGATTAACAAAAGGTGTTATGTTGATGAATAAAAAAAAATTTGCAAAAAAAATGTTGTTTTCAATTTTAGACTCGGGAGTTATTGATCGATGTGTTATATATATATATATATATAAACTTTTATATTTTCATTTCCGTAAAACAATATTTAGATCGATATTGTAAAGTAATTCGTGGATTGTTAAATACAAGACTGATAAAAATGTCATTGTATTTGGCGAAACTGAGATAAGGAAAATAATGTGGAGAGTTGCCCAGAAATCTCCCATCCCTCGGACCTTGTTCCAACTAACCCGATTACCGAGGAATATAAATTTCATCTTGAAAAGCTAATTAATTTTGAAATATTCTTGAGCAACTGTGGAGAAAGGAAAACTTAAACTAATAGAGGATAACTATATAGTTATATTACTTCCTTTTACCGAGTATTCAAAGAAATCTTGCATTTAGATAGAAGTAATCATAAAACATATGATTCGCATTCAGAGGAAGTAAACAATTGCAGAGTTAATTTGAATGAATATTCTAACCGTATTTTGGATGAATTGGTTGTTTTTATTAAAATTGCACTAGAAGTAACATTAGGGATAATGGTCACGGACCGCTTAATATTCGGCATATGTCAACTGACGACGACGACATCTGAGCTAGCACCTGACTCTCCTTACTTCCACATCATGCTAACGGGAGGATTTCGAACATTGACAGATTTGACATGCATATGCGACGATGGGTCTTAAGTTGCATCAACGAATACCACCGGCAGCAATTCCCCTATCATGACCACTTGGCTACCGCCGCCACCCGGATTTTAGAGCTTGAACAAACGATGCTGAACTAAATGGATACCTTTTAGAAGCTCAGAGCAGCTTTGATGATCTTACTACTAACCTTAAAGAATAAATTGAAGATAATATCCAAAGCTTATAGGAGAAAAATAAAGAACATCATACTAATACTTCAATTATTAAGGAAGCTTATAAAACGGTGAATACCTCCATCAAACCAAAATATTCGCAATTGCCGCGGAACTTCTACATCTACTTCAGTCCTTTCTCTTTAACAACCTAAGCCACAAATTGTCATGATTGTTCAGCCTCTCACTAATAAAAATTTTATATTAGTTAAAAACAAATTATTCTCAGGATTTATTAAAAAGAATTTGTTGTTTAGAATAACCACAATTAATAAAATTTGTGAGGTTTATCATCTATGTACTGTAAAAATGTGCAACATATGTTATATTACAACGCAACAGCGGTTCATCTCTAGTTATAGTACCAAGCGTTTTAAAACACAACTGTGAATATTTTTCACAAAAAAGTAATCATAATTCAGAAGTAAGAACCAATTTTCCTTTTTAAGCTAAATGGAACGAATAGATTTATCTTCAAAACCACAGGAACTGTAGGATTTCTTTGAAATGGTTTCGCATTTATTTTACAGAGTATAGAGGACTCCATTATGTCTTAGCCGTAATTCATTCAAATCAATAATAATACATTTCTTTTCTTGTGTAAGACAATACAATAAAATCATCCAATTATTACAAAGAAATACCCCTTCAATTCAAATTTAACTGGCGACGATCCTCTTAAAACTTCATTTCCTTCAACATTTTTCCTTATCATTTAGAGTGCACGCAGATTTTTTTTTCATTACGTTTCCTGAGGCGCACCTTTAAGACGTATGAAATCTTTCATCACGAATTTATCAATGAATTTCATTTGGAACGTGCAGATTTTAATAACAACCAACAATATATAACACGAGAGTTTCCTCATATATTTTTTTTTTCATCTGAGTTGTCCGAACTTTGTTCAGGAATTTCATTTTCAGAAGTAATCTTTAAAACTGAAATACTATTTTCATATTCACGACTGTACTTTTTATCAAGTTAATGAGGAATAATTCGAGATAAAAACCAACGTTTTTAAAAACAACGTTTTTATATAATGGCAAAATTTATTAAGAAAGATTTTTGAAATATTAGTTAAAACTGGTCGCAAATATCTAAATATTGCATTGTTAGGCAAGTAAGAACGGTTCCCGAAATTTCAGAACTCTAGCTTGATGGGAAGTTGGTTAATTTAACGATAGAAAATTTGATGACACACACACACACACACAGAAACACGAACCAAGTGAAATACATAAAAAAGTTAAAAGTAACTAAAATTAATTAATTAATTCGGTAAATTAAATGGTTGGAATGCAGTTTAACCCAATCACTCTTGGCGACAAGAATTATTTGGCAGTATTTTGCCAAATGTGGCTACCCTGGTCCGTTTTACGGACTTAACATTCAGCCAAACAAAAAAATCGCCAAGTTTGATGCCAATTTTTGAAATCGCGCCAAGTGGTTGGGATAAACTGCATTATTGAAGAAAATACTAGCTAAAACTTGTCGCAAATGTCCAAATATCGTATTGTTAGGCTAGTGAGAACGATTCCCAAGGTTTCAGATTTCTAGCTTGATGGGAAGTTGGTTAAATTAACGATCGAAAATTTGATGACACACACACACACACACACACACCAAGTGAAATTCAGAAAAACGTTTTAAAATAAAGCTGAGGAATCACGAATACTCAGATCTCATGAGCGAGATAGTGAAATAATAACTGTTGGACATGTACAATTGTGTTACTGGTTTACATTCACATACAACGGACTTATAAACAAACGTATCTCTGTGGCAATCCCTTAGACTATTTTGATCATTTCAAATGGAATATTTATTTATATGCCTTTTATACAATATTAAAAAAAAGTCCATGCATTTAAAAATCTCAAAAATGTAACAAAATTCATGAAATATCAATGACCAGACATAAAAGTTTGAAGAATAATCACTTCTCAAATTAGCTTTGCAGTCAAAAAGACGACTCCAGTACTTCCAGTGTTAAGAAATAATAACATTAATAAGAAAAATATCTGATATGGAATTAAAAATAAAACTATATAATAAAAGAAGAATTATAAAAAAAAACGTCCCTTTGCTTGTTAGATTATTTTTGCTTGTTAGAATTTTTTTCCCTTTGCTTGTTAGATTATTAGATATTAAATTTTATTACACGTTTAAAACTTTATAAGCTTAAAGTATAGAAAGTTTCTAAAATTATTCGATTAATTACTTCATCATAATTTGTAAATATTAAAATTTGGCTCTAATTTTATTCAGTGAAATATGAAACATTTTATAGGCAATTAAGAAATAATTCAGACTCAATTAAATATTATATCAAACATATTCTGTATACGATATAAGTATCATTAAATAATATTAGGACTTAAACACTTCTATACACGGTCTCTTTGTTTTACACTGAATTATAATAGATAACTCACTGTATTACCAACTACATAAATATATAGATTAATTCAAGATGGAATGTATCAACCTCCTTCTTTTCCTTCGAAAGGTGAACTAAATCAAATTCAATTGAAAACTATTTGAGAATCTAATCATTGACGGATATAAAAACTAAAAGAATTGAAAATAATTATAATAAAATTATAAATAAATAAAAAAAGGGATTGTTTTTATGTTAAAATGCTTCGGGAGTTTACTTAATTTACGGATACTTTCTTTCCTGAAACTGATGAATTTTCTTTTACATACTGCTTATTGCCTGAGTTCGTAATCAAAGTAACGAAAAAATTTAATTACACTGGATAATAACAACATTATTAAATTGTAGCCTATACAATGATCGTTTTATTGATTCGTCATTTTTCAAATAATCGTTTTTATTTCGAATGCTATTTTGTTTCAGCTGTTGTTTGCTATCTTTTTTTTTTATCTAAGTATTTCACGATGTTGATGATAAAATGGGTACGTATAGCAATTAATTTCCAGATACATTTTTTTCCATTAGTAATGGAATCCAATTAATTAAAAGTGTTCCTTTTATTTCTTATCGTAAAGATTTTAAGTTAATTAGTTTTTCTCAGAAAATATAAATATTTCTCTTTTTTGTAATTACGGAGTTTTAATACAATTATTCTTATACAATTAACACATCAAGCAATTTAATTTGTTTGATAACCCATTAATCTACTAAGCTACTTTTCTTTCATTAATATGTTGCTTTATATGAAAAATAGAATCCATTAAATTGTAGAAAAATTAAGTTATTTTTGTTAGAAGTACTTCAATTCTATTGAGTATTTAATTTAAACTTCTTCAAAATGAGAAACTTTAAGCAAATACATATGTGCATCGTTATTTATGAATACTTATATGTAGTCCCCACTATCATAGCTCAGCGGATCATATTTTTGGATGGTCCCTGATAACCTCTTTTAATTCACAAATAAAGATACCAAAGAAGGTCAATGAAAACACCATTCTCTGGAATGTCACCTGTTTATCTGGGAGGAATAGGTACTTTATCTTTTTGATGAACTTTCACCCCACCACCCGATTCATACAAATAAGATTTGTCCCCAAGATCGCCACATTCTCTCACAAACTCACACATTCACAGATAGACACACGTCACACACGCTACACATAACATACACTCCAACTGAGATATTTTACTTCTGGGCGTGTAACAATTTAACTCGCACAATCGTCACACAATCCAGCGCCAATTCAAAGAAAATACCTGAGTTGGGGCACCACGTATTCCATCCTTTCGGAATGTCAATTTCAGTGTTATGTAACCTTTAACCTTTAATAAGTCTGTTTTAATTAATCACTAGCACACCATATCTCCGACATGTCCTTGAGTAATGTTCGCAATCAATGCATTTTATTCTCATCTTTGAACAGAACTTTCCCCTGCATGATGATTTTGCCTTGTTATAATTACTCTAAATACAGTTAATTCATATTTTTGATGGCTCAAAGATAATAATTTTAATAAGAAATGTGACGAGTTTTATCAATGTACTAATTGCGATAACTACATGTATGATATAAATTTTACTTGTCACTTTATCTATATATTTTAGACAGAGCAGATAAGCTTTTCTACATAATATCAATAATACTACAACACACACACACACACACACACACACATGTATATATATATGTTATTCATTGAATTTTAAATTTACCGTAATGTCAATAAATTAAATTTACATAAACTCTTATAAAAAGTCATTTTTACTATTTTTATAATTATATAAAATGTACCATACTTCTCAAAAATCTCATAAAGTGAAAATTAAATTATTACATATTTATGTCTTCATGATAATATTTGAATTAAATTTTTGGAAATACAACAAGATAATTCTTCAGTAAGAATTCTATTTTTTCAAATGTATTTTTCACTAATTTATGGAACATTAAAAATTTAGTTTAACGAAATGAGAACATTCGATTAAATTTTTTTTTTAATATTTATTACTCCTCACTTCTAAATTTTGAATGATAGGCTTAAAAATCTTTCATTACAATACTCCTTCAACTAATGAATATAACAAGTAAACATTCAAATATAATTTTTTTTATAAAATTTTTGCTTTAGAAATACTTTACATTAAGCAAAATCCATCTCATTTATTTTTAAAGGTAAGTTATTCATCATTCTGAGGATTTCTCACAAAAATTCATCAAAATTTTGAAATTAGAATATAATTTTATGCTTCGTTTTCTGAAAACGGTTACGTTTGAAAATAATATTTTTATTAACAATTTTGAAAGTGAAGAATTCGATATTGATTCTTAAAGGAGCATGCATTCTTTAAGATAGTTAGAATTTATCGTGCATTTAATATAATATCCCCATGAAAGTTGGATACAGGATCTTGAGACAGAAGGACACTAGTACTAAAGAGAAACTTTCACAGGGAAATTTAACAGTTGCCTTTAGTGATGGTTATCCATGCAAAAGCCGCACTAAATGATGGTCCCGTATCCTTCATTCTTCCAAATTAAGAAAAAGTTTCGCAAAAAAGTTAATGTTGGTTCAATAACCTCGGATATTATTAGGAAGCCAATTGCACTTACGGAGGCTCTCTTTTTTATCTAAAAAACTTATTTAAGGATTCAAAGAACGGATGAGATATTTTCGAAGCCTCAAAATTTAATCTAGAGGCATTATTAAAAAAAAGGTGTATCTAACACGAGTCATACAATATGTAATATCATCACGAAATTCCACAATAAAGGAAAATCCATTAAGAATTCATTCCTTCTTATTTCAACATAGACGGTAGTGAATGCATAGATTTCCTATCCAAAGAAGCAAGAAATAGGAACAATACTTTTCTTACCATTACACTGGCTGCGATTAAATTCCTGTAGACCTTTCACTCAGCCATTGAACAAACTCTTAATTTAAAATCTTAATTGTTCCGTATCAATAACATCCATAATAACAAGACTCGAAATAAGTCAATCGTAGAACATAAAAACTAACCATGAATACAAAAGAACCTATACGTATTGCAGAAATTGCTCAGATGAATATACATCTCTACAGGAATTGCTATATAGCACACAGGTATCTCATCTGGAAGCTGTTATTCTTCTGCGTTTACTTGAGGTTATCTAAAGTATACTCGGTATTAGCCATGAACAAGATATCAACAATAACGAAATTTATATATTGAAATAATGTCCACCTTTAGTGGATATGTTTCGTCAATGTCATCTGATTATAATATTAAACATAAGGGTTCTACACCTTTTCTCAGATAAGGTACTTATTAGCATAGTCTAAACTGGGGAATTGGACGGTTATGTTAATATTATGATAATTGCATATCTAGGAAATTTACATGAACTAAATATCTGTCTGATGCGTGCACATAGAGAACACCAGTTCAAAGATTGTACGCACTCATCAGCAAATTAAAGCGCATAATTAGTACATAAATAAAAGGGTAAAGGTTAGCTGAATTAATAATTTATTAATGGTTGCTTATATACTTGAGTATTTTTCATTTTTCAAGAATGTGAATGATTTTATCTATTTTTAATGTGTATATATATATATATATATATATATATATATATATATATTATTTCTAATTTGAATGCTGTAAGTCATTTATCTCTTAGAATTTTTTTAAAATTGATACTGTGCAGAGCATTGTAAGGAAAGCTTAGCCATAAGCATAAAAACTTGTGAAAATAAATCTTCGTTTTAAGCAATTAAAGTCGTAATAAAGCATTTTTAGTTATTTAACTTTTCAACGATACAAATATTAAATATTTGAAAATTTCATTGATATACTGATACATAAGATGTTTATATGTTTATATAAATTTTTGTTGAAACATTTGAAAAATCTGAAAAGTTTCTGGGATATAAATAATACTTTGGTATTTCCAATATAAGAGAAATTCATTGAAAAATGAAGCATAATTTTTAATTTGTTCTTTTATTTTGTCTTGATATGTTAAAATCATTGAATTTAAGAATGATAAAGAAATTATTAAAAAAAATAGTAGCGATTCATTACAAAAATAAAATTTCTTTTTATTCCTGAGGAGTATCGATCGATAGAAGCGATTTTCCATCCATGTTCGAGGAAATGATTAATCGTATGACAGAATACAAGACATATCTGAAAAACAAATGCTACTCCTTGTGAGTTTATTGAGTGAGAGCAGGACGATAAGAGATATGGTAGTATTTTTAGAAATAAACAATAATAAATGTGCAAGAAAGACTGATGTATATTTATTTTTCTCTTACATCACCTAGTTTTGAAATATTAGGAGCTCTTCAGGGGATTTCTTCTTCAGATATTTATAGGCATCACTAACCCGAGGCCCCCTAGTGAACTTTTTCTTTCCCATGTGGTTTATTGTCTTTGTTAAACACGGTTGGTGGCCACGGGGTATCCAGTGATTTTTCTCTATTTTTGACTCACATTATCATCATTCATTTTTCTTTTTACCTTTTTTATATTTTTTCTCAATAATCTAAATGACAACTACATTTTAATTAGCGCAGAAAAACCATATCTGGCACTTGAGCTAATATTCTTTTCCATCATTCACTCGAATGGAATATGAACATTAGTTTTAAAAATAAAAATAAAAATTTTAATTTCCTTTTGACCAAAGTGAATTTTCAGAAATTTAGCCTGTTTAATTATAATGACCGAAACAGATGAAGAATTTTGATATTTTAAATACACTGCCAGAAATAGAACTTGCAACATCATTAAAGAGGGAATGAAAAGTAATGAAAACTGATACACAATGTATACATATGTGTAAGTAATTGATTTAATTTACCTGTAGGAATTTTTTTTTAATATAAATGAAATGAAGTAATATTAGTAGGATCTCTTTTCAATGTGATGCAAACAGCAACTCTATGAGATACAAATTCTATTAATGTGATATAAAGTGCACTAAGGACCATATTCTTTCACCTTCCTCTATAGATCGGCTTCCGATTGAGGCTGGTTAGATCAAGCAAATATCGACCAATCACATTCTGGATATGCTGGATAGGTGAGAGATCAAGAGATATTGATGGACAAGGAAGGAACCGGACAGACTGCAAATCTTATATACTGATGAATGTGAAGTGTAATCACGTGTTGTACTGCAAAAAAAAATACCATTTATGCACCCTTGGACTACATGATGCAACATTTCATCTGCGCATCATTGTGCCATAATTGTACTTCTGTTGAGTACCTGGAGGCTCCTGTTATCCTCTTTTTTAAGGGCAACCCAAAATATTATGCTTTATTCGAATGGTATGGGAATTAACAATAATGGACAGATTGAGTCAATTTTCCCGACGTCTATAGACTTTCGCCCGGCTAATATCATCAGACAAACATAACGATTCTTCTTCGCTGAATACCACATTAAATTATTGAGTCATTCAAATGCCTCGGTTCCAACATCTTCACTATCTTTCAGAGGTGGTTTGGTGTCGGTGGCATATTTGTACAGGGAGTCTTGTGGGCAAACTACTTCCAAGCAATCCTCCAGAAGGTGTTCTCTCACATATTGTAGCATCTAAAGTTCCGTGCACAATTCGCAGAATGTCAAGAGAGGTATATAATGGAGCAGTTATCACATCCCTTCAGATGCGTCGATCTGTACGTTCTCATGTAGGCTTTCATAGACCTGGTCATTCGCGACGATCCACATTTCGTACTTTAATCCATCTGGGCCAGATTCTATATGTGGTGAGTACATTTATGTGCGGTTCAGCGCTGATACAATGAAAAGAACAACCAGATACACTTGAACCTATTTATTTTGACCCCTAGGAGCTTCTCAAATAGCTGTTTCCTATAATGTTATCCAACGTTGTAATCGCGTGATTAACTTGATTTCATATTAATTGTATAACTTATGTAGCTATGTATTCCTTTTATTTTTCATATTTATACGGCAGAATCTTTATACCGTTCAATTTTCTATGTTGGGCAAAACCCAATTCAAATTGATGTTCACTAATATAACAAAAACATTAACTATCAATGACAGTCAAATTATTCCGATCAAAATATTTCTTCGAAATATGAAATATTTCTTTTTTTATAATTTTAATTAATTCTTTAATTTATTTATTAATAATATCCCTCTTGGTTTTCGAAATGTATCAGTAAACTAAAATTACAAGTACTATTGAATGCTAATGATAGTAATATCACATATTTATCATGGTTTCTGAAAGTGAGAAGTAATATTTCTTTGTACTTTAGAACTGTATTGACTCTTACGTTCACTTATTTAATTTCTGAAAAGGCTTAAGAGAATTTTAATAAGCTATTATATCACAATAAAGCAAAAGTCTTAAATATATATATTACTTTATAAAAAATTTATCGTAAAATAAAAAATGACTGTTTGAATTTTTTTCAAAAAAATAAAGATGTATAGTGCTAAAGTTAAATTGTTTGGGTCCTTCATAAAAATAGAGAGCCACAAAGAAGTTTCTTTTTTTCTTTTTTTTTCCTCCAACGAGTCATTGAAGACTTTTGTTATTTTTGAATAACTTTATGCTTTCTGTTTTATCTGAAATTAAACTATCAAAAAGGTTATTCATTCGATAATTTTAAAACAAATGCATCAACGCTTTTGCATTTGTCAACAAAACTTTCGCAAAATAAGTATGAAAATAAAAAGAGATTAACAATTAATGGAATTACTTAATTCCTTTCGCTTTATAATTTTTTCACTCACATTAAATTTAATCTTTGTTGTTAATTTTTAACAAACACTAGCTGTATTCAATAAAAGAAATATAAATAAATTTGTATTTTATTCTAAATGTTAACTTTTTTGAAATTTCTGTAGATAATAGATTTTAAGAAATGAACATTTTAACAGTAGTGAAATAAGCACTAACTAGACTAAAGTCTTAACATTTCTAGCTATTAAGAATTCTGATTTAATGTAATAATTATAATAAGCAAATTAATTATTTATCGAACATAAATATATGTAATGTGTTTTATATATCTATAAAAATGCAATTGTGAATGATATTCATTATTAATCGTCTGGTCTGCAAGTAAAATTTGTGGAAAAATTATATTTCGAAATAGATGAACCGTAAAGGAAAATCTATTACTTTCAGTTATGAATTACTGAAATTTCAACACGATCCGCGTGTTGTAATAGTTTAAGTACACGAACTTTATATTTTTGTATACATATCTGACACTTCCATTTTTGTTAGAAATGTAGGTTTTTTTTATTTAAATATCACGGTCACTTTATTGTTCTTTAAACAGCTATAATTTGAAATGCTTCAAATTGTGTTTAATCAATAAAGAATTGAAACAATTAATTGAATATTTATTCTAAGTTTTTCTAATTCATGATAAATAAGTAATTCATACACTTTTTGAAGCTAAGAGCCTCTTGAATGATCCTCAAAGTGTTATAAAAATAGCTTTAAAAACCTCCGCTCTCAAAGTCTTTCGTTTTGAGAAGAAGAAAATACCATCTAAATTTCCAGACAGCACCCTTCGACCTA